>CM026183.1:10295849-10603872 GCA_014825925.1 Bombus breviceps | reverse complement strand
TTAATTGATTTTTATATTCTCTCTTTACTTATAAATTACTTATGAAATATTGATTTTTTATAATTAAAATTGTTTTTTTTATTCAATCATAGAATTTTAGTTGTGATGAAATCAATTAATGAAATAATTTGAGATAAAGTCGATTATTTAAATTTAGATACAAATAATCTAATTTCGAATGTAATTTTCGTCTTAAGAAACTAAAATCAAGGCCTCCTTACTACATTCCTACTGCTCGATTTTTAGAACGATTTAAATAAAATATTGATACACAATTTCCTGAACATAATTTTTATGTATATACATAGTATTGATATTTCTAAAACTAAACGATCAGTTTTTCTACTCTTCTAGCGCGTGACAAAGTTTGAGACATCGTCAAATGTAGAATGAACAGCTATATAAATATACTTAAAATTTATTAAGGAAGAGCATGAAAAACTGACCTAAGAAGTAATTGTTCTGAGCGTAAGTTCTCTAGAGCTACAAAAATATATAATCGTTTATAGTAATATTATGCAGCAACATAGCAAGAGGATATGATATAAATATTCTACCCAGGATTAATTTTAATGGAAAACTAGATTTGTGAAATAATTTAAATCTACGAAAAGAAAATTACTATTCAAAATATTGAAAAATATACATCTTTTTTTTATTCTGGTAAATTGTTTAATACAGAAGTTAATTAATTTAAAATACATTAAAATAAAGTAAGTGATTTATAAGTATTATTATAGCAACATTACTCACAGGAATTTTCACATTATCTAGTTTTTCATATAGGTATATTTGTATATATTCTCGGTAGAATACTTTTAAATCCTCTGCGTATAACTGTAATATAAACATTTTTTACTCCTTGGATGAAGGATTTATAAAATCCAACAATAGATAGTGATAATTATGAGAACCACTAATACCAATATCAATTAGAATCAGCTGTAGGATGTACTTTGTGTTCACTTCCCGCGTTTTTCCAAATTCTATAGTGAAATATATCAAGAGATATTTCTTAATGTTTAAATGTTGTAGAATAACAACATTTTTTAATTAATTTACAATCCACAATATCTTTTTGCAAAAGGATGGTAATATAAAACAAATTTCTTTACCTTTTCATATTATTAGTTAATTTCATGTTACTTGAATTGCAAACTAAACGTTTTAACTGATAAATAATTCTAATAAATAATTCCAAAAGCAAAATTAATATTTCTCATCATCATTGGATATCTAAAATTATTTAGAAATTTAAAAAATGAATTGTGTATTTATCTTTTTGAATGGGTGAATGTATAATAGTTCAGGATTTTTAAATGTAGTTTTAAACTCTAATTTATTTTTACCAACAATAACGCATTGCAAGAATGTAAGATCTGCACATGTTTAGTAGCAGACTTAATTTAAGATTTACTTTATAATATACCAGTATACTTTTCTTGCAAGTTAAAAATGAATCTCTTTTTACATTAGATGAGATCAGTAAAATAAAGATATTTCCGATAGCATCTGCATCGTTATATGATTATGGAACATGATTGATGATGTCTAATGATTACAGTTGTACATTTGATGCAGTATACAAAAAAAGGTTAGTTATATCGAAAGGAAATCGTATCCAAGACTTACACTATCTGCTCGGTTGGGACAAACTTCTCGAAACACTTGTTCAATAAAAGGTTGCCTAAAAAGAAAGAAATTTTTATATTACAATTTTGATTAATACATATTAATATTTTAGTAAAATTGTATATACTATAAATAATTTTATCTTGTTTTTTTTACTTTATTTAATCAGCATTAAATTCTAAAACAATAAACACTAAAAGAGGAGAATTCAAATTTTGGAGCTAAGCCAAATATAACATTCCTATATTCCCTTTAGTTTCAGAAATTATAACCTTAATACAATTTTATATCTAACTTATCAACTAATAGAAAATATGATGAAATAAAAACTTAATAATTCATAAATATACATACTTAGCGGAAAGTCCACCACCAGGAGGAAGATTAGGAAATTCTTGGTCCACAAGAAGTTGTAACAGTTGCAAAAAATCAAATTCATTTTTGTCCTTTTGCACAGCAACGATTTCTATAAATATAATAACAAAATTAAATTGTTTTTATTAAGGATGCTTATATCTTAAATATTATCTCTACTATTATTAGAGTGCATTGTGCATGTACTATTAGATTTGTGCAAAAAAACATTTGATCAATATCATTTAAAAAATCAGATGTATCTTGTAGTATCTGATATATATTTTTAAAAAATTTTATTTGTTTATTGTGTCACTTTAGTGTTTTATGGAAGTATTATAGTATTATTGAAACAAAAAGATAAACACAACAAAATAACTATGCATGCTATGCACTAAAATTCATGCATCTACTTAGGACTGGAAAACTTAGTGCTTTGGTACATTTCTTATGGAAATTCTGGATACAAAGTCCGGTCTTAAGTAGATACATTAGTATCTATATTTATGTATAAATAAACATGGTTTTAACAACCTTTTTATATTTATCCACCATTGGAATTGTATAATCTTATGTAATACACACTCATATATATACATACATCCATCCATACATACATACATACATACATATATATACACACAGATATATATGTCTGTTGTAATGTTCCTCCATAAGAAATGCATTATTAAAAAATAAAATTTCAATAGGTAAAGTACTTCTAAACTTTCAGAAGGAAATGTTCACCTACCTGTGATATCACTTAAATATATTTGAAAAGAGGAACAAACAACTTTTGAATACAAATTTTACTTACAAAAAAGTTTAAAAGAATACCAACTCCAAGGGTGGAATGCATTTTTAAGTAAAATTAATAATTGATGTTAAAAGAGTTTAATCAAAGGAGAAACAATTAATACAATTTGACAGCACACACAGAGAGAGAAAACTAACATTATATATAAACAACAATCAATGTATCTTGCTATCTGTTTAACAGTTGAAGCAAGAAACGCAATATCATTAGTACTCTAATATAATACTCTATTACTGTATTATAATACATACTCTATGTATATACTCTATTTGCTTTAACAATATTTCAATAAACGTTAAAACGAAAGTTATATTAAATGTTTTTTGTGTTTACAAATATTCTAGATATTTTGAATTTACAAAAAACATTTCACTAATCTACTCTACACAAACTTTTATAATTGCAACAAATGATTGATTTTTATCATGTGTTATCATAAATATAACGAAATACAATTTGCACAAAATCACTAAATGAATATTAAGAAAATTCGAATTTACATTAGATGAGAAGTATTTGTAAAACACGGACTTTAACTATGTCTATTTAACAACAGAAATAAATTTCTGTAGATGTAAATTTCGACCATCTACCTGGATATTACTTATTCTTTTTTCAGAAGTCTTTTATGTTATACACATATAATTAATCATAAAGTATCAATAATTAAAATTTGTCCAATTATTTTAGTGGTATTGCACACAATCTATAAAATTACTAATGTTACATTTTTGTAATAACTTTACAAATGATTATGAATATTAAATTTCTAGAAAATAATGTTATATATAACATGAGAATACATCCATAAGAATAAATTTTCAACATTTCTTAATGGAAATATATAAGTATGTATATATGCACATATCTCCCTCAAGAAAATTAGAGATAGATATACGACAAAATACATGATATTTACTAGAAATATATTTTCATTAACATATATATGAAATAAATAATTAATTCATTAAAATATTATTGCATTATAGTAAATGGTAATTTATCAAAAAAGTTTGATATTGACATCTATAGAAATATTTGCTTATATAATATATTCTGATTTTAAGTTAATATATTTTAGGTATCAAATAAGATATTTCTATATTTTTAAAGAAAAATGAAAATCCAAATTTGATTTCCAAACTTGTAAGAAATACGAATCTGATATAGATTCGTACTTGTAAATATTATACCACTATAATGATTGTATTTTGAATTGTACTAAAATTTGATTATTAGATAATGGTATTAAGTGTTGCTCTCCATTTGAGAGCTACCAGAATGTCAAGTATGTGTGTGGTATTGTGATTTTGTATTAATGCAACAGCAGAGAGAAAATAATTGATTGGAATATGGAAATGTTAATGAACCTTTGATTCTCCTTTCAATGTCCATTTCAAGCTCAGCTTCTTTTTTCTGTGCTTCTGGATTTGGTTTTGGAGCAGCAGGAAATGTCACCAAAACTATGCTCATATTATCTCTGCTACCCTGCAACAAAGAAAACACTTGTAACAAATAAAATTGAAAAAATATATTTGACTGCTTAATAAAAATATAAAAAGACATTAAATTTGATAAATATTTTTTTGTAAATTTGTTCTTTATCAAACATATGAAATGTTAATAAAACATATGTTTTTAAATATATGAAAACATATTAGTAATCACATTTATATTTGCAGCTATTCAATAAGTATATAAAAGAAATATAAACAAAATTAGTAACATAAGAAGTAAAAATATAAGACAATAGAAATAGAATGTTATCTAAAGCTTAAAAGTTATAACATATTATTATTAATTAATATTTAATACCATTAAGTATCATAGATTGAAAATTATAGATTGAGTTTTCAAATAAATAAAAGAATATAAAAATGCATACATTTTAAAATGTACTATCAGTATCATAGTAACATTAAAAATAATTTATGTTGACACACTTTTAGTAGCAAGAAATTCATTATAAAATATACACGAAAAGTTTTAGACATCATTACCTTATATAGACAGGTGTCTATAACCTGGTTCGTAACTGCTTCTAGATCATCTGTAAGCAGCAGCCTTGAATGTATAAAATTACACAGATCTGTGTTGTTCATTACATCCCAAATACCATCACATGCTAAAACTAGAAATTCATCGTGTTCGTCATCTCGATCTCGAACAAATATTTCTGGTTCTGGAGACACTAACTGTTCACATGGCCCTCGATCTTTCAAATTTTTGTACTCATAATCTCCCAATGCACGAGATACAGCTAAAGCTCCATTAACTCTTTGAATCATTACACTACCACCAGCATTTTGAATTCTTTCTTTCTCAGCAGGTAAACCTGGTTTGTGATCTCGTGTTGAAAAAACTGGATCTCCTGCTCGGCAAAGTACAGCTCTAGAATCGCCACAATTGGCAATGTATATGTTTCTGGGAGATATAAATGCACAAACAGCTGTAGAACCAGATTTTTCAGTGCCAGAACTCATTTCTGGTAATTCTCTCATTTCATCGTCAAGTCGAAGAAAGCCAGAATGAATTCCTTTGGTTACATTTTCTGCTTTAAATTCTTCTGTTTGCATGATACACTCTAACAAGTGCTCTGCACTATGAGCTGATACTAATGCACCAGCATGACCGTCAAATACTGCAAAGTAACTCCAATCCGAGAGACCACCTTTTAAACCAGTTATTGCTCTATGAGCATCTTCCATCTCCATTCTCCAACCCTGCATGCTGGCAACACCATAATGTAATCCATTGCCAGAGCCATGTTCATTATATTTATCTGTTTTTGGAGTATCCAAAAGTGCCCCCATAGTATTTATTTAGTAATTGCTGTGTCAGCTCAATTAATTTATTTTTCTCTTTAAATATTATTTGATTAGCATCTTTTAACTGATCATTCAAATAACACTTTTCTGAGTTTTACCTAAAATTATAAAAATAGAAAAGGTAGAAAAATCTTAATTTTTAATACAAAATTGAAATCAAATATAATAATATAAAAATTATTAAATCGAAATCTGAATAACAATATCACGTTTAGCTTATATATATATATATATATATGTATTTATTTATGTGTATGTACTACGCTATTACTTAGAATTTTGTCTCAATTATCGTTTTGTAACAGAAGTTTATTACGATACTATTTCGTTCTATGGCTATAATTTTAATTTAAACGGAGAAAAAAGGGCAATTAAAACACAACATCGTTGTAATACCGAACGTAACGTACAAGATAATCTCGACATGCAAATATTTCAAACGAAACACGATAACGTTTTACGTAAATGGAAACATTCGAATTACGTGCAATTACGTTCACTATATAATTATCACGGTAGCCTCGTCAATAATAAATAAATTATTTGAATACAGGAATGGAAAATCTCGGAAGCGTAAGCTGTATAAGATTCTAATAAGAAACTATTAGGCAGTGCCAAATTTCGCGACTAAAATAGTTTATACCTCAGTGTGCATGTTCGCGAAACTTACGTAGGGAGATCGTGACCAAATATCATCGTTACTTTGCGAAAGTATATATGTGTAGAGCGTGGTATTGCTAATAGACTTGTTTCATATCACTATCACCATGTTCTTTTGCTAGGCTCAACACACAGAACCAACGAAATCGACTTGCATGAATGACGGATATACACTAGGTAATTTTCTGCGCATGCGTCGGTTATTAATAGCATGTTTCATGGCGTCATAATCCGCCAATCAAAAGCCCACGATTTCCGCTCAAGCCTGGGCAATCATACAGGATCCTGAAGTAAAATTAACTCGCGCGCGATACTGGCATTAACTCTCACTAACAAGTATATAAACAACAACATCAAGTTCTTGTCGATGATAAATTGTACTGTCATTGATTACTGCGTTTATCAAAATTGTTATAGTCAGTAAGCGCAGTTTGTTTAAATTTCGAAATTTTGTGAATATAATATAGTACTTTATTTCTTTAAATACATTTTGGCGAACTTTTGTTGATTACAGTATAATATGAATTATTTGATGTATAAAAAGTTGTTTTGTAATAATATTCATAATTTTATTAATAGATATATAACGCTATTTTTTATTCTATGCAAATTCTGTTTTTCCTAAATGATTGCTTTTTTGATGAATTTTTTGTATAATTATTGTTTCTCCACGTAGATTAATTACTTGAACTTGTTCGTTTTCTTTGTTATTTGTAAACAGCTTATTAGATGCTATATTCACAAAGTGTTACGAGATACGATCTTGTAATTCGCGCAATAAAAATGGCGGGCAATAAAAATATTTTAATCTAGTCTTATTACATAAAAAGATTGACAAATTAGGAAATAGTGTAAAAGAATATTGTATTACGGTCATAATTATATATTTTAATAATTTCGAATAAATCCTTTTTCTTAAACATTTTAATATACCTTAAAAAATTATTATAAGCATTATACTGAACATACATAGTATATATACATATCTATATTTAATAACAAGAATATTAGTAAATATGAACCACTTTCGTGGCAGATATAAACTAATTTAAACGTATAAATATATAATATACGTTTAAATTCATTCTTCCTATATTTGAATTTGTTTTTTATACTGTTCTTTTTACGCATAATAGGATGTTTCCCTCGCTAGAGGCCTCAAAAGGAAATGTCGTCATTGGCCTGATCACTGTATGTTTGCATACATGAGAATTGGAAATAAGAATGTGAACATAAGAACGATTTCAAATGAAACATATATATACACAACACAGATGATATCGGTTTTCGATGTTGCAATAATATCAGGTCGACGGTTTCTGCTTTGGGATTTCTAGTGAAACTGATCTTGCATAATCATTATGCAAATAGTAAGTACCTAAATATTTAAAAATATAATGAAATATATCTTTTACATATTTATAATGATAATTCTTACTTATATATAAGTAAGGACTGTAAATGCAAATACAAAGTACGTATTTTTATAAAAGCAATTTAATCCATTACCATCATGACATAAAAAATAATTTTCTTAAAGAAAAAATTATTTGTGCTCCTAAAATAAATAAAATTAAATAAGTTGATGAAAGTATTCTTATGTGTTTTATATACATAATAAGCAATTTGCATCTATTTTGTATTTGCCACAAAACCAAGATCCCTAGGAATCATATATTGTTTTACTATTTCATCTGTTAATTTATTCCTAGCTTCCTGATGTGCAGCTACCAAAGGCTGTAACACTTCAATTAATTCTTTTTTAAGTTCTCCTGTTAAAATTTCTCCACTAGTATAACCCTGAAAGTTTATATATTATTATATACATATACATATATATATATATATTATATATATATTTAAAAATATAAAAATATTATATATATATATATATTCTTATATTTATTAATATCAAGGAACACATTTCAATTTTTACTAAACTTACTTTCCTAAGTTGTTCTAATTTTTCGTCATCCTCTAGGAAGAATCGTAACCACTGATATGATATATCAATATCACAATTGCCTCCTAATTGTCTGTGTTCTTCAATAGTAGCTTGTCCTCCCGAGAATGCATGCTTGTTAATTTTATTCTTTATTTGTTTAGCAGTGTCTGTCAAAAATATTGCAGTATTGTTATCGCTAGCTGACATTTTTGTTTTAGAGCCTTGTAAAGCTGGAAAGAATATAGAATGTAACAGGGCTGGTTTTGGATAGCCAATTTTTGGTGCAACATCTCTTGTCATTCTAAAATAGGGATCTTGATCTATAGCACATGGTATTAAACAATTAACTTTTGCATCCTTAAAAATAAAGGGAAAAG
The DNA here is from genome assembly GCA_014825925.1 of Bombus breviceps. Classification (NCBI taxonomy): domain Eukaryota; kingdom Metazoa; phylum Arthropoda; class Insecta; order Hymenoptera; family Apidae; genus Bombus; species Bombus breviceps. The sequence continues at coordinate 10,595,259 of CM026183.1, read as the reverse complement.
TTCCAGAAATTGCTGGAGCAGCTTGAGTTGGCGGAAATGAGATTTTTCCAATAGGATCGCTGTCTCCAAATCCAAAAATGCCTTTCACTTGATTAAACGTAACATTTCTTTGTATTCTGATCATATTCTGATAAAATGTAGGATTATTCCCAATATGTTCTAAATTAGAAAAAATAAATGTATTCTCTGGTTTAAATCCAAGAGCAATAATGTCTTTTGCATTATTATAGGCCAATTTAATCGCATCTTCTATTTTTATGTTCTTCCATATTGCTTTCTCATCGTCAGTTAGTTGTATGACTAATGGAACACGAAATACTTCTTGAAGCCATTTACAAAACATAAATGGTATAAGATGTCCTAAGTGCATAGAATCTGAACTGGGTCCTCTACCAGTATAAAGGTAAAAAGGTTTTCCTTGTTCATAAAGATTTAAGATAGTATTCATATCTCGATGAGAGAAGAATATTCCTCTTCTAAGAAAATGATGTGGTTTCTGTCCTGTGATTTTCTCAAATCTCGCTAATAGTTCTCCATCGATTTTGGAACTTCCAAATCTTTCTATAATAACAGAGAGAAATCTTCTGAAAAAGTGAAATTATAAGCTAATGTGTATATTCACATATGCATGTTATCTTTGTCCTCTTTCAAAAAATGGGAACGATTTATAATCTATGAAATGAAGATAATAAAGCAACAGTATATCATTTTATTTTATGTGATAAAAATATTTTTTCAAAGATTTTTATGAAAGATATTTTCTGTGAAACTCACTAATAAGCTTATCATAATCAATTCCAGTCTCGTTTTTAGTTGCAACATCCCAAGGTGTCACAATATCCTCCTCATCCGCTTTCCCATTTAACGTTGACGTGTCAATTTCAATTTCTTTCGCTGTCATTTTTCTTTATATTTAATTATTTTCCGACTTTTAAGTACGATCGTGCAAAGATTCCTAGGAAAAAGATATATCATATGCAACGCAGAGTTGGTTACAAATCAACAGGGTTATGTCGATCTCCGCATGCTATGTTTCCTGCGCACGCATTTGTACATTCAAGGTAAGAAATTTCAGTAATTTTTTCTGCAGTTGCATCATATACAGCTGATTGCAAGTATCATATTTATTAATTTTTATTAGAATATATTTAAATTTAATTATAATCGTTTTTTGTGAGGTTCGAATTATCTAACAAATTATCTGTCAATACAGTAAGTTTGATATTGTATTTTGAACTATGTATTTGAAATACTAACGTCATCTCACGGTGATAAATTCAAATAAATAATGATCTCCTTTATTATTAAATCATTTAATGTATTAATGTTTTCTATTAAAATTAGTTATTAGTTATAATCTACATAAAAACTTTGATTTTACAGTTATTTTATTATTTCAATATACAATTAAACTGTAGGATAATTTGTTACTTCTAGCGAGTCTTGTCTAGGTAATGTATTATATTTTTTGGATATTTACAAAAACGTATGTATTACGTTATATTGCGAATTATAACAAATCTAAAACAAATCATAGCGTTAGCTTTTGTAATTTTTCTGTTTAAAATTATCTGAAAATTAATTTTATTCTAAAACATGTAAATATAAATAATAATTTGACGATAATGTGTTACAGATGTTTATGGGTAAAATGAATGTTATAGGATGCAAATTTGTTGTTAACAACTGGACAATGTAGTAACGTGTATTCTTTTCATCAGTTTCATGTAAATTTGCAATTTGTGATTCTGTTTTTTTATTTGGATATTTTGGTATTTACAAAGAACGATAAAATGTTTTTTCATAAAAATATATCAGTGCCTCTTATTTTGACAAATGTTCTTTTATTTGTACAGAACTTCCAGTACGTATTATAGAGCGATATTAATCTATAACTTAAAATCAAGCATACAAGAATGAATCAAGATTTTCATTCGTTTGTTCCTCCATGATTTATACAAATGGAAGACACTTCATAGAACGAATCGTCGGTAAGGAATTAAAACTATGAAATCTGTTTTTACTACTGTAAGTATAATTAAAAAATTGATTGTACATCGTTTGCAGTCGTTAACACAGTGAAGCGTTAGCGTTTACTTTTGGAGATTTCTTTGCATTGTACTAAAAAGAAAATTTTAATTCAGACATCCGCGAGACAGGTAGTAAATCATATTTTACAACTTTCCATATAATATGATGTGAAATTTGTTGAGAATGTAATAAATTCAGCTATATACAAGACACTTAAAAATATGCCGATGAGCATAGGATGCAAATAGAACTCGTAAAAACGAAAATAGGAAGAATTTATGAATCATAAAATCATGTTTTTTAATAGAATTATTAGTCTGTTCCTATCTATTTTACAAATTCATATTTACATATTACTCAAAACAATTAGAGCATTGCGTTTCTATAATATCTTTAGTCATATTTTTATCGAATGTCTAACGTATACGCTATTGAATTTTTGTTTTAAAAAACACGTATCATTAAATAGTAAAATCATTTCACGAGGTAATTCCTTAATTGTTTTGAGTTATTATAAGCTACTGAAAATGGTGAACATTTATCCAAAATACGTAATTTTCAAAATTCACTTCTGTCAACGATCTCTACCAAGTTTTCTAGGATGTCCTCATGAACTTAAACTCAGACTGTTGAATTGGTTTTCGTTTGCGAAATATCTTTACTATTACACACATCTGTATTATTCATTGAACTGAAAAATAGGGTGTTTCGATTTCTATGTGATCGATAATATGTATAGGTAATATTTGCGCGCATATACACTTAAGCGAGCGCAGGGGAGAATCTGTTTTAAAAAATATCGCAGATGTATGACAAAAATAACTTTGTCTCACGAAGAATCTTCTTGCGAATTTATATGTATATAAAAGTAGTTTCGATATTTCATTGGCATTGTGAATAGTTGAGAGGACGACCCAAGTCCCGAGACAGTTTTCTTCTTTTCTTTTTTAGAAATCCGAACTAGTGAAGCGACTTTTTATAGCGACGCGATATAAAAATTAGATTTCGATAGAGATATTCATAGATCAATTCAAACGTCAGACCATCAGACTATGTGATTAACACGAGACATTATAAAAGAACAGAATCGATCATGTAGATGATGTCTTATTGTATAATTACAAGCTACTAAGTCGAGGGCTGACGACATCCATATTAGAGTTCGTATATTGAAAATTTTTGGTCCTTACGTTCTCTCTACTGTACAATACTCTTAAATAAATTACATTGGATCTAAGATGATTCTTGCTTTCTGCTTTATCTTTTCTCGCGTAAACAGCGAAACAACGATTTTTTCACGTTACTTTCTCTTTACTAAAACGCTAAAATATCTACATTCTCTGAGCATTGTTACAGAGGATCATTTTATCGTGTATTTGCCTCTAAAATGCCGATAATCAGGTTGCTTAGAATTTTGTGAGGATCGGAACGAGGTTGATTTAAACTTCATATAATGCATAACGGTACGTTTCATCGTCTTGAACTGTTAGTAATGTGCGTTAAATTAATTAAAATTGGATATGATTAGGTAACTAGTCGAAAGAGAAAATGGAAGTATGAGGTGGAACTCAAATATGGTATAAGTGAGACAGATCTCATTGGCTGTGCAAAAACAAACGTTATTCATCGATATTTCGTCAGAAAAACTTTTGTTCGCTTGCAAATTTTTAATCAGGTACGTACATAAACGGTAATTGTAGTTCACTGTCTTCGTTTACTTGTTCTAGGAAAAAGGAAAGGTTTGTAAATCTTGCGCAATCCGCTTGGCACAGTGTTTCGGGTAACGTTTGAACAACGTTGAAATATGTTTAAGTATTGGCCAAGTCAACCGCCATTGGCGAGGCAAAATCTGATAAATATAATCAATATGACGTACGTTTTAAAGGGTATCTATAAATACAAATCGAACCGTCGTTGCTTTTCCAATAGCGATCTCGCTTTATCAGTAGATGATTAATTTAATCAATTATACATTATTCGTCTATGTTCCTCCTTTGACATTTTACGCTTTGAATTTTTGTATTTATATTAACACAAGTATGCCAATGTGAATCGTGTAATATATTACAAATTTATATAACGAATTTAATCCTAGGACTCCTTAGATCGAAGTCAGATAAAATTATTCGGAGCAGTTTCCTCAATAAATTAATAATTTTTCGTTTCCTTGGAACATTCTGCCCATACGATTATTGTAACTATTCTTAGGAGTTGAAGGATTAATTATCGTCAAACAATTATAGAATTTCCTCTCTCGCGTGATCGTTCTATGATCTCGCTAAAGACACGTCGTACTATCACAGTCCAGCTTGAAATGTTCGATTCCATTATTTCACGATAACCTACGTCTCAGTGCGTCTCGTTGGGATAAGATAGACAGAATAATTTCTCCATGCAGGCATCAGGCTATTATAAAAATACAGACGTGTAATCGTATCATTATACAACATGGTACGTATACCGTAAAAATCCCAATTCGACGAGCAGAACGTCGCGATCGAAAAACGATTGTAAGCAAAGGTTTCTCGTTCTATTTCACCATGTTTGTCTGAACGAACGATTAATTCTATTCGCCAACTGCTTCGAAGCATCCACAATAAATCTATACTCTGACACCGACACCACTGTCACCTTTTATTTCCGAAACGAGCTCGATGGTAGGAGTGCAGATTTCTGTAGGTGTCGGTGAGGCGAGCGGGGCCAAATGTGAATTCTTAATAGACATATCTTTTAGGATATAGTCCACTCCTGGTTTGACGCGCAATCTATTTCGATGTAAAGAGGGCTCTAATCTCAAAATCGCACACGATTTCGTCGATAGACAACCGTTTCGAAACATAGACTCCGTGGACTTGCTTTGTAGATCGTTCTCGATCGCTGACTTTTTCAAATTGATCGTCGATCTGGAATTATAAGGAGACAGATTGTGTTCAGAATCAGGCGTGAATTCTTCATTTTCTTCGAACGATGTGAAGATTTCTGAATCAGGTACGGATGGAGCGCTAAAGAACGACTCGCGTAACGACGATGTCAACGCGTCCGGGCACATAAATGGATCGAGGGACGTCAGATCGTTGAGATCGCTGCCACTGTTACAGACCTGAAAATTGTTCACCGAGTAGGACGAAGGGAACGCCTGATGTTCGGTGACTACGTTGGACAGGATCTCTTGGCTTCTCGACGACTCCGACCACTTCGAGTCCGAGGGTCTTCTCGAGCTGAATCTCGTCGAATCGTGCTCAGCGAAGATCGGGTCTGGTAATCTCCCTTCTCGACACCTTTCTGAGTTTTTCAACAAGGCTTCGAACAGATCGATGGGTTCTATCGGTGCTATTTGACCCGACAATACCATATTATTTGAGGAACTATCGTGACTAGATTTGTTATCGATTGATTCGCGATCTTCGCTGTAATCTTCAATATTCAACAAGACGGATGGTATCACAGGGTCTGAGTGTCTAACTGGACTCCTCCTATTACCCATCGGAGATTTTAAGCAGTCGATACTAATGGAAGGCTTCGACGTTTCAGAGTTCTTCGTGTCTTCTTCTTGTAGAGAAGCAAGAGGAAGTGGATCTATGGGACTCGGTGGTTCCGAGTGTATTGTCGGTACTGCCAGACTCTCCATGACTCTGTAAGGCTCTAACAATCTTACGTGCGTCATCGGTTCGATGGTATTGATCGATTCGGAATGTTTCAGTATTTCCATGTTCCTTCGCATTTGTAATACTTTGGAAACTGGATCTGTTCTGGGCTCCAAGTACCTCGTAGTACTATTCACATGAACAAGATTGGCTAATTTGTTAGAAGTAATTGTTATGTGCTTCGGAGACGTCTTCTGCCTTGGGCTATCCAACAAGCTCGACCTCGTACTATCCGGGGTGGACGGCGGCGTGTAATTGTTCTGAAGTCTGAGGTTTAGATTCGAACTGTTTCGATCGAAGGGACTATTAATCTTCAATCGCGGTCGTGGATAAATTTGAAGTCGCTTCTGATTCTCCAATTGTCGAGATAGCATAACGTGTTTAGCCAATCCACCCTCGTACTTATTATTGTGATCCAAATTCTGTACAGAGTATCTATGAGCTTCGGCGGTGTTCCCACCGGTTGGAAGTCGAAGATTCACCTCTGAAGAGATTGCGGTCGCCGATTTGATATTAGGATCAGACATCGAACAAAGATTCGTATTTCTTCTTTTGCAATTGATAGGACTCAAACCGTTGTGGAAATCTTTCGTGTGCACTATGGGACTGTTAGCGCTTAGCACCGGGTCCGACATAGTATTCATTTGCAACACTTTGCGATTCAACGTTACGTCGCTCTTTAAATTCTGATAGGAGATGAACTTCTGTTCCGACGCCTTCGAAAAATTCTTACTAGTGAGCCTCTTGTGATTCAATCTTCTCAGGTGTCTAATTTTATTGAACGTTGGATCCAGAAGATATTTCAGATTTTTGATCTTGTCGATATTGTGATTCGAGTCGATCATGTGATTCCGATCGATGATGTACTTTAGGTCAAGCATTTTCGTGAGATCGTGGATATTCTCCTCGACGATATCTGCTTGTCTACTCTCAGAAGACGTATGATCCATGTTCCTTTCTGGTGAGATGTCTGTGTGCTTTCCTGACACTTCCAGGCCTCGCCTGCTCGTGTACAAAGTGTTTTTTTGTTTTGTAGCGAAACAATCTTCCACAGGATGTCTTCTATCATCGTTGCTGTTGTTCACCTCGGCTAATTCCATATTCGTATTGGAACCACGTCTCATTGGCGAGCAACCGTAACGGCTGGGTGTCACTCCGAGGAAAGCAACCACCTTCTTGGTAATCTTAACCACTGCAACCCTCATTTCGCCGTGATGGAAAGCGTAAATCCATGGATTCACGCCACTGTGCGCCATAATGGGCAGTCCAAGCCATACGACCGCCCATTCGGTAAGAATGTTGGTACCGCAAAAAATATCCAGCAGCATGCAGGTCTGTAAAACAAATTTACCTTATGTTAAGAAGGTAATTTCGGTCTGCTCCCGTCTTTGTTACTCGATCTTATGGGAGGGTTCTGATTTATGTCGTGTGAAAAGTTCAACGAGGAAATGAGAAGCGGTTACAGTAGTTCATGCTAAAGTTTCTTTCAATTGATTTTGTTTATAATTTATACGACAAATTTTCTCCAATATTTCTCAAATTAAAGATGATGTATAATATAAGAGAGGAGAATGTATCGAAGAAAAATGTAAGATTAAAAAACTTAAAAAATTATCACATTACTTCCGTATTGATTGTTATTAAATCATTAACAATTATTTTTTTTATTATATGACTCATTTTGGTCATTTTGACTTTAAGATCAAATGCATATAAATTTTTACCGACAAAGATCTTTTTTATTGATACATATTTTAACAAATAAGTTGCAGTTGACAGTTCTTTGAAAAATTTTAAACTTTTTTTTATCGAGGAAAGGATATATAAAAAATTTTCCTATATTTGTAAACGCTTTGTAGCTTTTTATAAACGAACGACGCTTCTACCACTGGAGTGACAAATTGAACGATAAAATAAAAATTCGTAAAATTGTCTTGGACAAAGTTTATTCGATTAATTTATCGCGACGAATTTTCACAGAACTAAGAGGAAAAATCGCTAAAATCGCTTTACTCGTATTTGCTAGTTTTGTCATCCAATGAAATTGTTTATAATTGTTGCCCTCCTAGGAGCTGTTCTTTTAACGATAAAAAAATGGTAGGCTATTTAGAACACTTTCCCAAGAGTTTTCCTCGAGCTCAACTTCTTTTTCTTCACAGTTAGAAGACGCCCATTTCCGCTGCTTCTTCGTTACCACAGTTTCGGAGGTTGTGTCGTTTTTCAATCCCCTTCTTCGTGAAACTTTTCCTCGTGGAATGGAGATTGACGGGTTACGGAAACCTCATTACCACGTCGATTCACGCAACATCAATCGATTGCCAATGAGCCAAGGACGGAATTTACTATCAGCTAACTTTATTTTATTTTTGCTTTTATATATAAGAAAATGAAATATCAATTACTTAATTAAATTACAATTTACACACATAGAATGAAATATTTTATTTAAAAAAATAATTTTGTTCTCGACCTAGGAGTGAACATTCTTTTTCTGTTATAATTTGGGTCGAACCAAGTTACAGTTTGAGTATTGGTTTTCGGATGCGGTAAAATCGCAAACAAATTGCAAACAAATTGGTTTCATTTTGCAAATATTAAACGAAAAATTTGGTTTCCAAGCTGGTGGATCGTGCACAGATGCAAATTTATTTCAGAGATTATATTTAACGTTAGAAAATACAACGATTATCTTAGTATATTTGTTTTGTTATTAACATTATTGTTCTGTTTATTATGACTTATGATTTATTATGTAGCAAAATCTACCTAGCCCATGTTAGGTTCATGTTACGCCAAGTTGTCACGTCGTTTGCATATTATTGTATTAGTTAAAAACTGGTGATCTCATTTCGAAACTTTTTCTCTTTCATTTGCGTTATACGTATTTTCCTGGGCTATGGTTTACAAGTAATACTGTATTGCAACCTTTACGGCAAGTAAACTACCCATTATGCGTTTTAATTGGAAATTAACGTTTTTTTTTCTCAAGTAATTAAAACCCGGTAACTAATAAGGGTGTAATGAAGGCAAACAAAAATAGCCAGCATAAAGTTACGCAACTAGGCAAATGCTGCATTCTAAACAAAATTTTCAATTAATTTTAAATTTCAGCTTCAAATATAACTTCCTCGAGATACACGCATCTTATAAATATAAAGTCATAATTGTACCATACACTAATCGACATACCATAAACTAACTATGGAATTTTCAATTCTTATGCAGGTACAAAGTGCAAAAAGATACAAAACCTGATTAGGAGATTACACAAAATCTGACTGAAAGAATGCAAAATCGAATGGTTAAACTACTGTCTTCGTCAACATAAGGGACATGTACTAATTTTAATCTTGCTTCAGATACAATCAGAGGACAAAATTGGACTGGAAAACATCATTCGACGTAATTTTATATATTTGCAATAATTTAAAAATGTCTAAATACTTACAAATTTGGTGTAACGCGCAGTGTGGAAATATAAAATACAAAGAAGCATGATCCAAGGAGAAGTACGTATTTAACATGCACACCATGACGTTCTTAAATTTTACATCAGTGTTACGTTACGAGGATGCATGCCAGGCAAAGTAGAAATGATGTTGCGTAACTCCGATGTGCAAGTAGTATGAGAGTAATAATAGCGAAACAACGCATGTTGGCGTTGCGCGTTGAAAGGAATGCTAATTTATAAGAATTTACGCGCATAGGGTGGTTCGATTACAAATGGAGATCTATCTGGTGACCGTGTGCTGTCGCATAGGAGACCATCTACTCACTTGAAAGGGAAGCCAGAAGATGAGAAACGCGCCGACCGTGACTGCTAGTGTTTGACCGTAGCGCGGTAATGCCAGGGTCTGCGTCTGGTGTCTGAACGATAGTTCTACCGTGTAAATCGCACGTGCGTGTGCACGTGCCACCAGATACACGTACATGTAGCAACCGAGGAGAACGAGAGCGCTGGGTGCCCATACTGCCACTACCAGGAACACCCTTACTGGCGGGAGCACCGCTGCACCGAACCTGCAGTTGCCACTGTGACAGAAAGCAAATTAATTTCACTCGTTAGTTCAGCGATCGAGTTATATAATTGCGTCGATTCGAACATCGTTTGATTCGATGCTGCACGCTCCTGTTAATTTCCGTTACACGTGTGCCAGGTGCTTCGGCAAGGTTAAGGCCTGTTTGTCGATTCCGCGAAATTTTTTTGGAAAGTGCTTTATGATTAATTTCAATGATTTGTTTTGTTGATTTGCAATTTTAGGTTGTTTACTAAAGATTCGAAGAAATGTGGATTATTCAAAGTACTGATACAGCTATCCTGTTTAATATACAGTGGTATCTTAATGATTGATTTTATCTACTTGGTATTTTGATTTTCAATGCTATGAATAGTTTTAAGAAATCATAAATTACTTAATATAAATTCGAGAAAAATCTGGATTATTTGAAGCGTTGATACCGCTGTATTTTAAGATAGTAGTGTGCTAATGATTGAGTTTAACCATTTGGTATAGATCGTTCTGGAATTCTATGATTTAAGAGTTTAGGTCGATGATCGCTATTTCTTTAAGACGTTTGTTTATTCAATTATTAGATCGGAAGATAATTCTTTCTTCGACTACGTTTCATAATTATTTATCTTTACTTGAAAAAATTAACGGGGTTATGTAAACTTTGTAGATGTAATCTATCGTTTGATGTTTAATGGATACAAGGAGATTAGATTGCGTTTATTATAGTAACGCAAACACGACACGTGGCGCGGTTAAAATAACATTACTCTATATTGGTTGGATAACCATGCAATTCATGCTTCAATCCGTGACTTTTACTGTAAATCATGCATATGTTTCCTGCATATTGCATCGTAATCCTATTATGGCACGGTTGTAATTCAGGGACCAATTGTCGATCCCAATAAAGCATCGCGTAAAAAAAGGAGAGTGATAAATCTTAATTCAACTGATAATTTATTACAGAATTGATTATATAACATAGAATTGATTGCGTACATGTATTTAATTCGCGTACATTTCATTTTTATATTCGAAAGAATCTTTCTATTCTATTTTATATTATGTTACAGTAGAGCTACAGAATTGTAACACGTAAAATGAAGACAGAATAGAAAATCAAAGCACGCATGCATCCCTAATGAACTTTACATTTTGTTACGTTTCGACGAAGTATGTAAAAAAAAAAAAAAAAAAAAAGAAGTAGAAAATTAACTACGTTTGTTTACAGGAACAGAAATTGGCCTTGCTATTCTTTTTGCACTGTCGGTGCAAAATGTGAAAAAGGCGCAGGCTCGATTGGAACGCATGATTGTATTTCCTAGTTTTATACTACTGTTCGTTCGACCCGTCGGTTGTTTGAGGAACGTGACTAGTGAGCAATCTGATTTTAGCAATTTTCGAAATGTTTGTTCAATAGGATTCAACTGCTGTGCAGAATTAGCAAAAGTTCCTACCGCGTGCATTTTAATTTATAACAATACTCACAGGTAATTCCGATTCTCGGAAGAATTAGTTAAGTTAGTTACATAAAATAAAAGAAATTTAGTTACAAACCCGGCGTTTTTATTTAATTAAACATATTCTACGCGCTTTCAGAGTGAGATTTTCGTTTGACAAAAAATAACCATTAAGACATTAAAATTTTTCAAAATTTTTGTACCAATTTTTCATCACTTTTAATTCAATTATTCAGTAATTTGTATTCTAAAAATTTCTCATCACTTTTAACTCACATTTATTTATTTACTGGCCTTTATACTTTCACTCTTCGAATGAACATGTTCCTTATGTTATAAACAATGCAATTTACAATCTTTTCCGACATGAGAAAATCCTATAACATTTGAATTTAATTAACAAGCGAGAATTCAAAATGGTAAGAGATATACATGTCAGAAATGAAGACTATTCAATAAAAACAATAAATCTATTTGTTTTCTTCACCACGTGTATAATCTACCACTTGAACGGTATTGATTTTCAGCGTTCACCATCTTTACAGAATTACCTAAAGAATAAATTAATGTTTATAATTATTAATTATCCTAATTATTAAAAATTAATGTTAATAACAATTATTTCCATTGTTTAAATTTATTGTACTTATTTCTATATTAGGCTTTCATCTTTTGTAAACACAATCTAATTAGCTCATATACAGACCTACAGATAGACCTACATGCTCAAATAACTTATTCTATCACTTACAACATTTTTCATCGTGAATTTCCACATGGAATTTATATCCGTTTGACCATTTCTACTAAAAAATGTTTTTGCCATTTACATTGTTTACTATATCGGTTCATTAATGGAACTAAAAACTAAAAGAAGATCGACGCGGCTCTCACCTGTGTGGCTGAGTTTCTCCTGGTATTTTGGCGTAGATCAAAGGCGAGAGGCCGACAATGATCGCGTAGATCCAAAACACGGCGATGTACTTCTCGATGCTGCTGTGAGTGATGATGTTCTTGTACCTGAGGGGCTGTGCAAGCGACGTCAACCGGTCTACAGCGATTGCCACAGTCACCAGCACGCTCACGCTGCACAGTGCAATCACGATGCAGTATGGTACGATGCACAACGTGGAAACGCCATTTTCCGGCAGCCCAGATAACTCTAGATGCATCCCAAAGGGCATGAACACACCGACCTGCGTACAAGTAATATCCGATTTGCATATGCTGGATGATTAGAGGCGAGAATCATCTCTACGATCTCTTTGGAACTTGCTCTATAAACAACAGACAATGGGCAAAATGAAAGTTTTACAATAAACGTACGTATGTTTCAAAGCGTATGTTCCTTAACGCTTACGCTTGCAATTCGTGTAGAACGTAAAATTAAACAGAGTTCAAAGCCATTTTCAGTAGTAATATTGCGAACATTCTCTAAAGAGGAATTATTCAGAGAGGGTGAGTTGCTGTATATTGGGGTATTATAACGGAGGGTGCTTTAGGTCATTAGCAGCAGGTGACAACGGATACGTGGTCTGTTTCTAGCTTGAACCGTTCAAGACAAACTATTTTGATGTAGGATCAGATTGTAAGATCACGCCCGTTTCGATATAGTCTATGATCAAGCATAAGAAAAAATGCCGTGTCGATAAAGCTTTACTATGTTGGACCAGAGTGACTTGAATTTTTTTATGAACCATCCATGATAACGTTTAATTATCGCGATTTATGTTTATGTTGTCTGTGTATAAATTATTTGTATTTATGATATACATAAAATATAAAGGAGTTTGATCGATTAATTTTGGATAGTCCTGTATACTAAAAGTGAAACGTGTCAACATCAATCGCGGCGGAAGGACTATCGTACGATTTGCAGCGGGGATAGAGTTCTCGCCTCGTTCCGTTTTCTGATTGATTAGCTGACTAATTAAAATATCCCGTTAGACGATCAATCTCGAGAAACAATGGGGCACTTCAATGTTGATATCTCCTTTGAAATGGATTCTAATAAAAGCCCAGTATTGACGATATTGATCTGTAATTCTTTACATTCTATTTTTAACTCGATTGAGTCATTTAATTTAATTAATTTATTATTGAATAACATTATTTTATCGACAACATTTGAATACTACAGGCGAAGAACACGATAAATCAAATTTTCTGTTTTTTTCTCAAAATTCAGTATGTCGTCAATAAATTCTACATCGAAGCTACTTTCTTATTTAATTTGGGGATTAGATGTGCTTTTTCGTTACCATTCTGAACACTAAAAAAAGTACCAAAAATATTAATTGTATAAATTAATCTCTCTTAAGATATTGTGAATTTATCACCCATTTTCAAAAGAATTAATATTTGTTTTCAGCCAATAAGTGACATAAAAGTAAAGAAAACTGTGCGATGGTCAACTACGTCATATTAAAATTCTTCCGTTTAATTATAGGATGGTATTAGAATTAAAACCTAAAAAAAAAAAAAAAAAAAAAAAAAATACCTGCCATGTTTCTTCTCCTATGATTTCTATTTACTAGAGAAAGAAGGATAAAAAACTGGACTAATTCAACACATCGATGTCGATCGCGTCTCAATGGTTGCCATAGTTAAAATTACTCGATGGCTTACCCCAAAGTCGCTGACGGCCAAAGAGACTAGTAGGTAATTGGATGCAGTCCGTAACCTTTTGTACTTATAGAAGGCGGTCAGGATAATGGAGTTGCCGACGACGGTGATCGGTGATAAAATGCAGACTATCAACATCGCCAAAACCACCGAAACGGGATTGACGTCCAGCCGTGTATCGATCTTGGTAACCGTCGGTATAAGAGCGGTCGTCAATTCCCCGGAAACGGTGGACGGCAGCGGGTCCGTGGCGGGCGTTGACATTGTAATTTAGAAGCTTTCCGCGCGTTTCCCTTCGGCTCTGCGTCTTCAAGTGAGATTCCGCTCGTAAACGTGTCCCTCGTAGGACGACATGACGCAATCACCAGATCACGTCGATGAAAATTTCGTGAAAATCATTAATTGCCCGATAATAACCTCGTACTTCTGGCGTATCGCTCGATGCGCGAGGCTTCTAAAAATTTTATCGGATATTATTTTATCGAAGAGTTCTTTTCTACCCCGAGGGTCATTGACATTTAAATTCAGAACACTATCGGCGCAAAGAGACAGGACATTTTTCAATTTCTAGCAAAATGTAACCTAATGATCAGACTGCGGTTATTTTTGCACCTTCAAATTTTCTATGAATGCATAAAAATTCGCAGTTTGCTAATGGCAAAGTTATTCATGTTTCGCTTCCGCGTACTAACTTGTTAGTATGTTATTATGTTATCTATAAATCTAGGTCTGCAATTAAAAAGTCTAAAATTCGTAATTTAAAAAGACAGTTGTAATTAAAGATTAAAACGAAGGGGAAGAAATTCTTCTATTTGAGCCACGTTGAAACCAAACTGGTCAACTATCTATCTATCTTTCTCAGGAGTTAAACGCTAATTACGCATCTTAGAAGCAAGATAATAAATGTTTCAGAAAGTGCTGTTGATAGGTTTGTTTAAGCTTCTAAGTGGGTTACTTATGTTCGCTATAAAAGAGTCCTCGAAAAATCTCTCATTTCTATATTATAAACGTGACATTTTACACTTGGAAGTTGTTTCGTTCTCGTGATAAAAGAGTAAGGATCAATTTTACTAACCTTTTGTGCTTTTACAGGAATCGTCCGGAGCCATGGTAAAAGTTTGACATCCGCCACTAAAGGAGAAACGTCGTTATTTCAAATCGTGTGATTTAGGGTCCTGGCGATAAATTCCTCGTGAAATCAGCATCGGTTTGGGGCTACGTTTCGCATCGGAAATGGAGGCCGGAAATCGCTCGATTTGGGTAATGTACAACCTTGACCCGTTTTCTTTTCACACCGTTTGGCCTCGACTTTTACGACTTGCGCGACATCGCCTTTGCCTCGAACTTCCTGAAGACAAACATCCGCATTCTGTCACACAATTGCCTTATATTATCGAACGTTTTTTTTACGGTTTGTGAAACGTCGTTTGCTTGATAAGTGTCAGATATTACATATACGAAAGGATTACTTCGTAGAATGTTTTGTAGCCACCGTATAATATTATGCGTAATGACTAGTCCGCGGATGTTTATGTATATTTGGAAAACTCAAGAACGCAGAAACCTACAGAATGTATAGAATGTGCAAAAGTATATAAAATATTATATTAAATATTATACTATTATAATATTGTATTTGGTACATGGGCTAAATTTTTATCTAGGTTCAATTTCTTTAGTTATGTTTATACAAACATAAAAATGCATCAACATCCGTAGTCTACTATTGGCTGTTGAAGAAAGAGAAAACGATAATAAAATTGAGAAAGAAAAAAGTAATTTCCGTATTCCTTCAATACTTGATTATAGTAAAATGTGTAACACAAAACTCGTAGAAATGGAGGCAAACATCAATGTTCGTTGTATTCGAAGAATAAAATTGGCTTGTTGGGTACGTTAAATCGAGCTTGGAAGAAGCTCTAGCAAATACGAACAGCATCGATCAATCGGAAAATTCTTTTACTTGATCCTCGGTTCTTTAACGTTGCAGGTAACTTGGAAACTTTTATCCGCTCATGTTTTGCATATTCGTTGGATGTTTTATCAATCGATTATATTTTACATCTTGGTCCTCGGATAATCGTAATAAATGTGTAATCCTCTGGAATCATTGAGTTCAAAACACGAAAACCGTGATTTTTCACCTCGTTGAAAGGAAATACGCGATCGTGAATAAATTGTTTTCGACGAATAGAATTATCGTTACACTGACCTAAATTTCATTATTCCGGCTTCGATGGACAAATGAACGGAAGCACTTTCACAGCTCTGATATTTCCGCACATATACACTATTGATTGCTTATAAGTAATATTATTAAATATTAAATTGCATTTCTTATAAATATCCGGATACTCTCGTTGATTCGAAAGAAAAGAAATGGTTGTGTGTCAGTTCGCTTGAAATGATTAAATTAATTAAAATAATAATGGGTAAAAGTTATTATTTATAATATTTTTTATAAAAAAAGTGACAAACTGTAAATTGAAATTACTTATTGAAGAACTTAAATATCATTGTCTCAATAATTATCGCAGTCCTGCTGTCTATCTGAAAGAAGTTTCTTTATCTGACATAGAACATACCACTCTTAGAAATTAAATTATCCGGGCGTAGAAAGCTTTCGAAAATATCAAAATAGTTCTACAATTTCCAAATATGATTTTATAATATTTTACTTCAGATGCAAATTATATTATTTTCTAAAGCTTAATTTTTTATCACACTGTAATATTCTGCCGTACATAGCTGTAGCAATAATAAATAATAAAATCAATACAAGTTTTTTCATCCGTAATTTTCTAATTAAATTACACCGTATCGAACGTGAGAGAGTATCTACATTCTTTTTATAAAAGTTAAATAGAGGTTCCCTGCTATTGCCAACTCATACGATTCTTTATTGTGACAATATACATTGTTTATTTATCAAACCAATGTACACTGTTCGTTAAAAATCATAAGTGTATTAAATTTCAATATCCGTCGACTTTTGAAGTCCTTGGAACAATTACGTGCGATAGCCTACATACATATACAAACGACAATTGTTTTAGCCAGCTTTTGAACATTAAACCTACTCTATTGAGTTCTAATCATACTATTGCTTAAAAATTATATGTGTCTCGAATTTAAATTATTCAAACAATATCCACCAACTATCCTTCACCGAGCAGTAGTGTACAGACGAAATACATATTTGGCCAGTACCTGAACACGAAGCCTACACTGTTAGGTGCGGGTGATACGAATGGAAGAAATTCTGTCCAGCGTTGAAGAAAGGCAAACCTCATGTACACGGGCCGGAGTAGATCATATTCGACCGCACGTTTTCCATTATCTGAAATTTGAAATTCTGATATGGATGGTGTTAACGCTTTCAGAGACAAATGACCAGCGACGGGTTAACCGCTCGAAACTCGAGCGAGAGAAGAACTATTTGAGCTCATCAAAATCACCGTATAACAGCGATTCAACGCGTTTCTCCTCGCGCACAGCCATTTCTTTCCCTGTGTCCGTGACGATGGAAACGTTCGAAGAATTCGGCCGAGCGAAATCGGATTTCCAGATAGGGCTGTTGTCCATTACTGGCATTTTCTCGGCGCTAGGACATTGTAATTATGTCGAGTATGATGTTCTTGGATGCTTTAACGCGATTTTACGGTTATAGCGTGCTATTTAATTGATCGAGTACTCGCTTGGGAATATAATGCGTTTGTCAAGGGATCGCTGATTCCGCAATCGCCATGCCTATGCACGATGTAATGATAAATGAAACGTGAATGAATCATGGGTGTGAATTTCAGAGACAGATGGTATTTAGGAAAATCAATAGAGCAGAGTTAGGAATCTCTGAAGGTTTATAGTGGTTAAAAGGCTAAATTACTTTTTCGAATTCTATATTATATTTACAACTGATCTTATACGATCAATCGATAAATACGATCAATGCGAGAGTTAGATTAATTTTCATTTCTGCAAATATAAATGTAACATAATTCGTACCTAAAGTACGAGTCGTGATATTTAATAGATAAAGAGAATCTCTGTTAGATTTTATTTTTTTAACCCTTTCGTATCCGAAATTCTTCTGATGATACTATGTTCATAAAATTATCAATTCACGAAAATTTCATTCAAAAATTCATCATCACATACGAATTTGCACAAATATCCGCAGTCTAATAATTAAATCGATGGTAAATGCCAATTATACTTAAATTTTGACTGTAAAATCCATTTCATTATAACGCCTTTCATCACATTTTATTTTAATCGAGTCATTAATTCATTTTATCCTATAATTCTGATATGTATGATGTAATACTGTCATGCTAAATATGTTTAGTAAATAATAAAAAAAAAAAAGAAAAGAAGACAATGTAATAATCGGTACAACTTTTGCGGGATTTGTAGGTCATGAATACATATTTATCGAAACTAACTCTACTTCGTAAATCGTCGGTAGTTGGTTATTCGTTTCGGTTCTAGCTCAATTTCAACCCTTCTCTAGCTCGACCACTTGCAATTTAAAGCCTTTCACTTTGATGTTTAGTCGAGAAGTTGAAATTACTTTTCCAGAACTTGTTAAGCCAACATTGACGTTCTTTAATATTCAACATGTTTCTATAAACTTTGCTTATTCCCTAACGGGACATCTTCTTTTATTTGTCTAATAGCGTAACTATTATTTTAAAATAGGACAATCGAATGAACAAAATGGACCATTGTATATAAAAGGATATTACTTATATCTATACTTATTTATTCAAAACGTCGATTGTTTCGAATTTCGTGGAAAAATTTCTCCAAACGCAATCTAATATAACTTTTTCTCATATAGATACCGTACATATAACTAATCATCTGGAGATGATAAGGGTAGTACACGAACGACAGATTACTCGTCTACTTCGATCGTATGTACCGTGTTTTCTCTCCTGGTTTTCTAAATTATTTTTTCATGCATCGTAAGGCAGCTTCAGCGAGCGTTACATGGAAGGTTCGAGGTCGTTTAATCATTGGAACAGCTCTTGGTCGAACAAGATGGATTTCGATGCTCGGATCGTTTGCTTATCAATCTTGCATGAAAATGGCAAATTTTGTAAAACGAAGAATCGATTGAACTCCTTTGGTTTCCACCTTAAAAATTCAGACTTTTTAATTCATTGTAACGAAACTATTAATGAAATGTAATTGATCGTATCCTTGGCACTTTAAATACATTTCGAGCAGGATAAGTAACATAATCTTGCGCAAAGATATTTCGAGTCAGGCTATTTTGCAAGATTATTGTTGTTGCTGCACTATTCTAATCGTTTTATTCGATGATAATTGCTAATTATTCAGGTTTCAGTTTATTACGCAATACTTTTAAAACTCGTGCGGATACGTATTATATAAACTATAAATTCACAGGAGGAAGAGACATCATCGTTATAAATACTCACTAACAAAGGAAAACCAATTCTGAAAATACTAACAATTTCCGGGAAAATCCATTATACCATAGCGTCGTGTAGACTGATATCTTTGAGACTGATGACTTTTTAATATCGTCCTAACGTCACGACTATCCTTCATAAGAATATCAAAGGAAATCTACGCTTCGGCAGCCACGTTAATGCGTTCTGTCACGTCGTTCGGTTTTGTAACTTTCTCTCATCGTAGATGAGAGAATTTGATATTTTTCAGTGTCACATCAACGACGCGTTTCCTCTTTCTGCTTCGTAAAAGACGCGCAAATTTTTGCCCATCTTATAGAGCCCTATTCGCGTTCCATGACACGAAAATCTCAATGATAGAGATTATTTTACGCGTTTCTTTCGTTTTCATTGGTCAGTACGATGGATACAGCCGATTATTCAATCGAGCGGACTATGCAACTTGAGCATAAATAAAGCTGA
This sequence comes from Bombus breviceps, assembly GCA_014825925.1. Lineage (NCBI taxonomy): Eukaryota > Metazoa > Arthropoda > Insecta > Hymenoptera > Apidae > Bombus > Bombus breviceps. The sequence goes on along the minus strand of CM026183.1, from coordinate 10,575,580 downwards.
TGCTTTTTTCATTACGGACAGGTTTTTATTAGTCAGAGCTTCGTTTAAAGCGGAAAATTTCCGTCAGTCACGATACCAAGAAATAAATATTATATATAAAATATATTTTATATAGAATGTTATACATAAAATAAAGGGGATCAGTTTCTTTAAGAGCCTTAATATCTAAGGACATATCTAAGGACAAATTTCATTAGCGCTGTTATAAAACACGACTACCGTGTCTACTCTGGTATAATTTGACACCAATATGAAAATGTATGTGGAAGTTCCAAAACATTTGCTGCAAACATATATTTTGTTTTAAATACACCTGTACCATAAAACACCTGTTTTAAACATATAACAAGTGTTAAAAATTAGAGTAATAGAACAGTCTAGATATTATAGATTGCTTCATCGTCGCGTATTTTCTTGCCCATTGTCATCGCAATTTTCGTCCTTTTTTCAGCTTGATCGCCTTTTATGCGTTACCAAAGCGTCGGCCGGATTCAATCATCGGAATCAAAAACGAATTTCTTCGCTGAGAATGACTAATAGTACGAGAGAATTGGCGTGGATATCGTTTTCTCCTATCTGAATTTTTGATTCACAGCGAAGAAATCGTTTCGATTTCCGATATAACTGACTCCTGATGGGGAACGTTCGATAATCAACTTTGTGATTGAACATCCAATTCAGTCACTAGCTGATCCTATCGACGATCGTTTTCTTTTTCTCTTCTTTTCATTGCCAGCGCCTTTTCCTTCTTTACGGCGTGGTTACGGCCCGGAGAATTCTGAAAACGAGATTACCGCAAAGCGTTACAGAGGAGCATTATACTTTTTTCCCCCTCGAATTTCGTCTCTGTTATATATTAAACGGAGAAATTAATTTTTCGTTGAAAGTTATACGTGTTTGTTTCATACGATGATTTAAGTCCTTATATAAACTGTTCTTTAGTAGAATTGTTTCCTGGCCATTTAATATAGTATATAATAAGAATAAGAGTAAAAGAAAATTTAGGAGACAAGCCTTACAGAAAAGGGACATAATTTTAGGAGAAGGAATTGTAATTGACAAGGGCAATGAGTAGGTATGATATATAGAACTCAGAATGGAAGATTGTTACATGGTAAAAAGTATTTAGTATGGTAGTTACTAATAAACGTATACACAGGTGTCAATCTTAACATTTTTCTCAATATATTTTTTTGTAATTACATTATATCCGACATTTTTGGCATAACGAAGTGGAAAATGTAATGTAAGAAGTAAAAGAACACAGTCCTTTTCACGTGAAAGATGTATTTTTTAACAAATATAAAAGTTTCAAAAGTTTAGTTACGTATTAAATAAACTTTAAAAAGCATGAGACAATATATATATAATTCAATATTATACTGTTTACAATAAAATTTTTCTTCATATCTGCGTTTCATATTGATTGTTAGATAATTAACTGGAAATACTGACGTTGAATTTCTCGTTCGAAATTATTATTATTGTTTTATTAATATGTATAACGAGAAATATATAAAATTCAAGATGCAGATGTATCATCATAAAATGTTACATGTGTCGGTGTAAAAGTATATAAATTGTTGTTTACGTTTACTAATTAATTAAAATTTATTTTAAATTTATATTATATTAATAAAATTTATTTATACGCCACGCGTTTCTTCTTTACATAAAAGCCCATCGTAAGTAGAATTTATGTGGTTCTCTTTAGCCTTCTCTTTCTCTTTGTCAAATAAATTATGTCGGACGATCAATTATCTCTCGGTGATTCCATTATGAGTCTCCAAGTTTGCTTCAGCGATAACTTTGTCCTAATTTCCAGAAGTATCGTTCATCGCTACGACTCTTTCTCGTATCTTCGAGCAATAATTCGCGCAGCGTGCAAGTTATTCATTTTGTAATCAAAAGCAAAGAAACCTTATCTTCACAGTGTATAAATACCCAGAGGAATCCCCGAAAACTGCATCCTTACGCTCTTGCATTATTAGCTCACAGTTGACATCATTGACATTGGTGTTCGCGTTAGAAATTCAAAATCTCTTCTATCTTCTCTGTTATTTGTAGTGGAACCGTGTATTGAGATATACATTTTCGTTGTAACGATTTTGTATTCGTTTTCTCGAATAGCACAAATATTATTCGTAATTAAATTCATTAAGGGAAATTTGTATTATTTTCGTTTATAAAACGAGGCTATCGCCGATCATCCCGTCCTCTAAATCCGCTCGTTCGAATTAATTTTCCCTGTATTTCCATTGCAGCTGTCGTTATTCTAAAGTTTAAAGGGAAGCATACAATTTCAATTACAAAGGTCCGAAGTATCGGTTTGGACTGAAACGAGCCCATGAAAACAGCGCGTCTATTAAATTTCAAGAGAAACGACTGACATGTAACCGGGACTCGATTAACCGATGAAAGCAATTCCGCTTTGTGTTAGGGGGTACGAATCGGTGAAACGGCAGCGTCGTATGGCGATATTGCACAATTACGTAAACGTAGCTATGATGTGAGTTCGTGGTGGTGCATATTATACATGTAATTTATCCTGAGAGGTGAATACGAGGTGAATCAGATATACATCGAAGATGTGACTGATCGGAAATTCGTACGCCTAAGTCTACGAGTGAATTGTATTCCGACGAATGTTGTTGTCGAAGAACATGACAGAGCAATCAAATACACAACAGAGCAAAATAATGTATATGGGATGTTAGAAAACGTGTGTGAGCAAATTTATCAAGTTGTACGCCAAATTAAATTTTTTCTAACTCGAGGAATAAGTCTCAAACGACACTTTTGTATATACAAAAGCACTATGAGATCTCTCATTGTCATAATGTCTATATCATCACATGTTATAAATACCGCCCATTTACTTTTTTAATACTCTGTACAGATTCTTATCCGTGTGGTGGCAATATGTGTTTCGATGAATTATCGCTGTGAAGTGAAATGACATGTCGCGAGACTTAAAACAAATGAATCCTTACAAAACTAGATATGTCGTAAATCAACAACAAAATTATAATAAATGTGGTCGGTGGAAGTAAGATAGACGAGGAAAAATAAATTTCTTTGATGTATGAAAATAGATAAGTATTCGTAGAATTTAAAAGAGAAGATGTGTCACAGTCGAAACAGTTACAATTTGTGCACGAGATAACGACGGACCCGACGACTTTAAATTTAATAAAAGCAAGGAATTCAGTGTAGTAATTTATATGAATCAAGCACGCCAATTAGGAGTGAAATAAGCTGAAATTCATTTGAGAGTCGAACAAGCTTTGAAGGTTGTTTAATTTCGTACCAACGAGTGAGATTTATCCGTAAATGAACAGCGGCGAACGAAAACGCACCGTGTTCGATTAATTGAATATCGCGCGAATCGAATGCGCTTGCGGAAGTTGTAATTATTATTGAATCGCGACGCTATGTCAAGACTTTAGGAAATATTCGCTTCCTAGATATTTTTATCGGTATCCAATTTTAATCGATCCATACAATTCTTTTATATGAAACTGTGGTTAATTGTAGCTGTACAGTGTTTTACTAAAAATGGCATATTTCATATTTAAATATGCTAATTTTATTTTCGAATTTCTGTATCCCAATCTTGCTTGTATTTCAATGGAAAAAAGACTTGAAGTTTCAAGAAAAATCTGAATTAAAACTTCAATTAAAATTGAAATGAAAAGTCACGTATCTGATTAACGATTCTTCCATATTTGCCTCTTAAGGAGCTGATCTGACAAACGTAGCAGTCTTGCATCACTCTTTACCATCTTTTATGAATTTGTAATTGTTATATCGATGATTGCGATTTAAATCGCACCAGCCTTGATGGCGTTTGATGTGTGCTGATGAAGAACCACCCTCGTTTGAGGGAGAGAGGACACTGCATGTGGTTAATTATTTAATAGAACTATTTACAGAATATTTGGAGCTGTCCAGTAATTTTGCCTAATGTTGCCTAACTATTGCCTAACTATTCTGTGTAAACTATCTAGCGCAAATGTTCCAACAATTCTAATCTACCAAAGTTCAACCGTTCAAGTCGTTCTGACCGCTTCGAATGTTCGTTAAGGTCTAAAGACGAAGAGGCGATAAAAATGCGCTTTAGCTTTGATTTCTCCCTTCTACAGCCGATTTCAAGGGGCTGGGAGTCGGGAGCAAGCGATGTCGTATTTGGTGGACGGCGTTGGCAACGTTGGGGAATTTTCACGGTTCCGTTTGCTCGTAATCACCGAGCACCGTTACATGTACATTTGGAACAGGAAAAACCGTTGACCACGAAAACTGAGTTACTGCAAACGCACGTAAACTGCAGGTACTCGGAGACCCGATGGCCAAAGGTCGCCAGTCTGGTACACAATAAAAAATCTGAACGGTATCTTTGCCGATTTTTACCTACAGGTCATGCTTGCCGTAATAGTACTAAATATGCATTAATTGTTTGGACACAACAATACAATCCTTGCTTGTCTAATATAAATAAATATCGTTGTAAATTTATAAAATTTCTCTGAAACGTTATGAATTGGTCATCTATTGATATTTTCAACGTTAAGCAATAAATGCAGAACCATATTAGTATTTCGATGACACGAGTAAAATTAAACAGAAAGTTCGATCCGCTAAATTTAGATATTCTTGTACGTACACGTGTGCACGATACCAAAATAGAGGATCGTATCTATATCCGACGTGTATGATTCCATCTTCTGTTCCATTTATGGCTGACATGCATATTCAGTTTCAGTTTTAACATATCGCTAATCAACTTGTCCTTGCAGCGAGAATATATAGCTGAGGAATTTGCAATTCATTTTATGCAAGTACCAATTATCCTGCTCTTTTCAATGCGATGATCGGATGACGCTCGTAACGTGTTCCAAACAAATTATATCAAGTACGTTAATAGTTCTGTCTCCCGTTTATCGTTATACTAATATGAAATTACACAGGTATTCCTTTTGCCGGGAGAAAACACGGAAATTCGACGAGCCTACGAATGCATTCACGACGATACAGAAAAACGTTAAAAACGAGTGGTAAACGGAAGACAGCATGTAGCGGTCAATCTGTGTCTCTTAGTTTGACAAAGTTTTATAAGAAATTAGATAAGGAGATTAGGATTTCGCTTGCAGTGATCGGCGATAGCTTTCGGTAAACTCTAAGTAGTGTAGGAACACCACTGGTCAGACGCCAATAACAAGATGACTTTCGCTTGAGAAAACTCATCGATGTTGAGAACCAAAAAGCAGCGTTCGCTATGGTCTTAAGCCGCGTTTCGACCACGATGGTCCTTCGACGCTGCTCGAAGCTTCGAGCAGACCCTTCGATATATCACAGAGAGACAGAAACAGCTTGCTTTAATGGATGGTATCCAGGTGTTTCAAGACGAGATCTTAGTTAATTTTGAACGAAGTTTAAGTTAAGCTAGGCTCGAGCCCCGGATTGTTCCGATGTTAGTTGAAATCTGACATTGAGTTGTTGACGTTGAGTTTGTAACCATCAGTCAGTATGAATATTAGGCCGAAGGAATTCGCCCGTTGACCTGGATAGCTCAATTGATTAAGCAGCGTGGCGAATAAAGGTATTCCTTGCTTAAACATTAAATTATCCAAATTGTACAGTTTACGTAACTAATTATAATTTCTTTCGGATAAAATGATATAATCGCTTAAATATAAAGTTATAATCTTAATAATACGAATTAAAGTTAACAACTGTCATGTCGTGTGTGCTAAAGAACGGTTTCAACCACAAAGGTTCATTTAAATTACGTTAAGCCGCATTACGAGAACAGCTTCTGTTAATCCCCGCTTTGAATCTACTTTCAACCCTTTCTATAAGTTTATGATGGCTATTAACTTCTTGAAAAGTCGAAATCCAACTAGTAGCGTCGTTCCTTGGAACACGATATTATACACGTATGTATAGTACATAATACTAGAAAAGTAATACAAGTACATTTATTCTAATAAAGGTTCACATTAATTTCGATAAAGCAATGTAAAAGCCACGTACCCCTGATAATCGCAAAGAAGTGAAAAAGACCCGGAACCCCTAATTGGATAAAATTTGGTAATTCTCACGTTAAATCTATTTTACTCGATTTTTTTTTTTTTATAATATTTGTCATGCTCAAAGGACTTACGATCCGATTGGTTACCCTTATATCATTCCTAAACAACGAATCAATAGCAGCTCCCTTCTGCATCGCGCGAGTTAAACCTTCGACCGCGTACACATAGGTGCGTAGTGTGCATAAATTTGCATACGTTACGCTCGCGCTGTATGCGTCACGCGCACCGTTTGCGAAATTGACGTGGAACGTTGGCCGATACTTATTTGCTGTACTTAAGAGTTCACTTATTCACGACGGCTAGATGCGATCTGATCCTCTGTCTATTACGGCGAAGAAAGTTTTTTCGCGATCCGCTTTTGTACTTTCACGCATAAAGAGAGATTTGCATCCGGCAAATCTTGAATAATGAAAAATTGCGGATAAAGCTTTTCGGACTGGTAGCATCATCGTGTTGTGCTTTTTCCTCTCTTTGTGCGTCGCTTTTGCAGCCCAGATGAAAAAGGGAATTGTCCCAGAGCAGAGAGAAATTGTCTTTTCACGCTCGGGTATTTGTAAATGAAAAAAAAAATGAATTTAAAATGACTCGAATCTCGGGCTATATGGAAACGTGTTTCTGTTGCTCTAGCGAGCAAATTGGGTCGATCCATTGGAGTAACTCGCGAAGAACATTAAAAGTATTTGAGATTTCAAGGAATTTTATTTCTTCATCCAGTTATTCTTCGGTTGGATTACGTAAACTGTTATTGGGAAAACATTCCCGAATGAAATTTAGTTAGATAATTGCAATACATGATTTTAATTAATGCAATGCCTTTAATTATTGTCTTGATTAATTCTATTAGATCATCCAATCTTTTATTTTCCTCACGCGGGCTTCAAATGATAAATTGTACGTTACAGACTTCTAGTATACAAACAGTTCTTACAGTTTTACATCAAATAATACAATTAATCAGTTTGTAATTTTTTAAACATTTTATTACCAGATTACACGTTACACGTTTTATTACCAAACTTGTTCCATCTACGCAAGAGAATTTATTACGACCAGTAACTCGTAACTTAAAATTTTGTAATAATAAATTGTAAAATAACTTATAGAATTTCGGTACTAATAGTTTAGATGTTCAAGAAATTTCCGAATCAATACGATATTTAAATCGAAACATTTAAAAATGTACCAATCATTTTATTCACTTTCTATTTCAAACGTCCTTGGTCAGTCTATGATACAGGATCAAAAGGAATTCTCGTACCTCCATGTATCTCAACGTCCACATCCTAGAGTGTATCACACATAATCGAACTTTCGAACCGATTTAATCTCCGAGACCCGTTTCATATCGTACCCTAGCAAAAAATGGATGTATATACATGTATAATCGAAATATATTTTTATCGTCTCGGCAGAATTCATTCCTTTCGCCCGTATCGCAATATCGTTCTCGAATATATCCATTAAAAGCGAGCAAATCACGTGTTCCAATAATATCATTCCCTCGGCCAACAAACGACAGCTCGAGTTTTTGCTCGTCCGCAGAGGTCTTCGGGTGTTTATTCGAAGAAGTCGTCGATCAGTCGGATATCTCTTCAGCTATAAATTTTGTTTTCTCGTTGGCCGACTAATTGCTCACGAGGATTAGATTTCAGCAGCAAAAAACCTTTGTCGTGATAAGACGAAAGAAGAATCGTATAATTGGAGCGATACCTGTACGATACCGATACTAACCTTGAGGAATTTGTGAAACGCGGGTCACGAAAGTATTACTATATTTTATATATATACATATTATTATAAAAGTATTACGTTGGAAAGTATCGACCGTTCCAAGTCCTTTTGTAATATTTTGGGCTAGAGTCGATAAAAATGAAAATTTGAAAAATGACTTTGCAGCACAATTGCAATTTAATAAAAGGAAGGACATCGATTTTGCGAAATTCAATAATGAGAATTGATAATTTGCAAAAGCAAAATTGTTATAATTTGTGAGAAACGGAAAATTGTCGTTTAACACTGATTAATTACAATTAGTAGATTTTTCGGTTTAAATGATTAACGATGTTAGAAGAAAGGCATTTAAATGTTAGAATATACACAAATACGTAGAAATTTGATTTTTGTATATATCACGAGTAAAATGATTAGTATTTTGTCGGTCTGTACATTCGACGTGTACCATGCAATCTTCGCATTCTTCGTTTTAGGAATATTGGAACGTTAGCGGCCTGTCTCCGCATTATTTTATTTTCGAGAAACAGCTTCAAAGTCTTTTTTTCGCTTTCGAGTTTTAAACGTTTCTCTACGTGAAAGGGTAGAGAATGGTTGAATGAACATCTCCAAATTTAATTTCGATCGATTGAATTTACAGATAAAGAAGATTTGTACGATGGCTGATTGGTTAGCATCTGATGACAGTTAGATGATCGGTACTGGATCACAAATACGTGGGAATGTTTTAGATTATAACGCAGATGCATAATGTATAAAGGAAATTGCAAAACTAAGACTGGTAAATAGACCTAATAGATTAGATATAGTATACATAATAGAAAAAAATCTGAAAATTTACTTACCCGAGAAACAAAATATCTGCCCTAGAAAATATGTAACTTTTACGCTCGAAGTATCAACGCATATGTTTAAAGCGTATGTTGGAACAGCGAAAGCAATGGGATAAACAGTACGACTACGAAATACGTTACACAGAATTGTTATATTCATTTGTTTATCCAAATAAAAGTGGAACTAATATCTGATGGAGAAATTCACAAATAATTTTTTAGGTATCGTATGCTGATCGATACTGCACTCACTCTCCTCCATATATATTCTATAAAACATCTTAGAATTTCATTAGCAGTAACGAAGTTTTAAAATCTTTCATATAACAAATATAATATATTTATAAAGAATCTTCTTTTGCGCTATTCAATTCTTCGTCTCTGTCTAGCGTATGATTTCATTTGAATTCCGTTGTTTCCGGTACTTGACTTCAGAAGCTTCACAAAGTTCGATCGATGCAGTTCTTGGAAACTTATTCTGTTCGTTGATTTGAACGATTATTTCGATCAGCCATAATGATCCATGTCTTGCTAATTGGCGACTCGATCAGAGCAATCCGTATAGTTGCGGTGTTTAAGCCGTTTAACGTATTTTTTGAATGTAACTACGGTGTAATCGTTTGCTATGTAAATGAGATCAATTTCGTTTTAATCTGGAGAATGATTGATTAAATACGAGATTGCGTTTAAATTAACGCTGGATTAATTCCTGATAAAACAGCGCGTTATATAACGTTCCTCAGATCGATGAAAAAAATTGGATTTTCCAGCAGATTTAGAACGAAAGCTTCTCTTTTATGTAATTTTATTATCATTCTTTGTTCCTCATTTCCTTTTATTCTCGTGTATAATGTTTACAACAACAATAAAAGCGTAAGTGGAAATAAAGCACAACACGTGACAATGGGTACAAAATATACAATTTCTGCTAAACTCAGTATCACTTTGGTTCCTTCGTTCAGAATGTAAACTGATATTAATTTCGATCATGTTATTTTCATTCGTATAAACCATGGCACAGTGTTTATGAAAAGTTTGCGTCGGATATGTTGAGATATGTATAATTTTCTGTGCTGGACTAGGTTAAATGCGCAGTAGAAATACTCGTATGTCCGACACTACCACGCCGCTTTCCCTAGAGCGGCCTGGTGTCCGTGCGGATTTCCTCCACGTGAAAATAAATAAAGAAAAAAAAAAAAGAAATACTTGTATGGGAGTATCAGTGTGTGGAAGTATGTGTGTGCGCGGTGTCTCGACAACGGATGAATGTAAACAGTTCAGTCGGTTAACAGTCGGGTATAGAAGAAAGTGCTGAGACGCGTGCAAGTGCGTATCGATGAATATATTAGAAATCGTCCATAAAATAAACGTATGTAGTAATCAGAATATGTTTTGTCTAGAGCAAGGACAAGAAAGGGTGGTTTATTTGAGGTTAAGCTTAAGTTTATTCGCACACGCAATACTCAATACAGAAACTGACCACAATATCGTCGTACGTCTTAGCCTAACACTCGGCTTGCAACTTCTCCACTCAGACTCTCCACTCTGACCGTTCGATTCATACTGTCCTCTCGCATCCCTTTTGTCTTTCCTTAGACCCATCACGCACGTGTCCCGCAGCCGCTCGTGGCCAGATTACGTAGGCCTTTTCTACAAAACTATTCACTTCAAGCACCCGATGACACATTGATAGGCCTAACGACGCCTCGGCTCTCGCGACACTGTTTATAGTTTACAAACGCCTCGGCCTTGTGCCCGCGATACTACATATATAACTATTCCAATATTAATTGCAAGTGTAAATTTTGTGTTCCTGTAACGTTATTTCGGCTTCAAAGATCCACAATTCTCAACAGGATATTTATGGAGAACCGTATATAACCGAATACTTTTCGTTTCACGTTGATAGTCAGGTTCGTATAAAACTGTAAACCGTGTGTTGTAATGGACATCCTCTAAAACGTAAATGGACAAATCAGAACGAAAAATTGATCACGAATCACGATCAAAATAGTGAAATTCCTGTATTATATGCAATTTCTGGCGTTCCTCGTTGAACAAACCAATATAACGATTTGTAATATTTCCAAAAATTTTGAAGCACGAGATTAAACCGTTTTACAGGTATATTTCATATTCTATAATATAATTTTTTTTTTGTAGAGATCAATTCTTATAGATATGATCTTGATGATCTAATGACGAAAAATATTCAAATGGCATATAGTGATATATCGACAGAAGTTGCAAGTTACAGATTACAAACTTCTCTTTCGTAGCTTTATAATTTTTCTGTCAAATAGACTAACTAAATGCATCATGATTTTTTAAATTTATTTGCAAAATTTTATTTGCGTTGTTATCAAACTCTTTACTATTATGCAATGTTATTCATATTGGTAATTTGTAACTCGTAAAATTTTACAAGTTCCGACCTAATATTACTTCAATTATACAAGAGGGTCCAGGTATCCTTAAAGAAATTCAACTAATTCATAACCCTGGTATTTGACCGTGGACAAGATCGTTGCCGACGAGAACAAAATGACCGCCTCTGGTCGAGAACTTAATTAATCCGTGGTCAGCCATCTATTTGGCCGGAATTCAACGCATTCCCCGTATCCCTTGATGTACAGTGTTCATGTCGGCGTTTCGAATTTGCCACATGTCTCGACCGCCGCCGATATCCTCAACGATCGGATCAATTTCACGATATAGAACGTATTTCCCCAGCGTATCGAATATATTGTCACCAACCGGAACTTTCTCCCCTCTTCTCAGTCCTATCATCGTTCTACGTTAATTATTCCGCTGTAATTCGATGTTGTTTGACCACCTTGATTTTTCGTTCCAGTTTTTCACGGGAATCCAGTCTAGTCGATTGCTAAAGCGTCAACAATAGATAATTTTTGGTGGCTCTATGACGCGGACACGATATCCTTGCTTTGTTTTGAGTTTTGGATTTTTACGTGCATTTTTACCATACTCGTTTCAATTTCGCACTGTTGGGAATTGCGGATCTTCGAAGTCGAAATAACGTTACAGGAACACAAAATTTACACTTGCGATTAATATCGCAATAGTTATATATTTATTTTACGGACGATTTCTAATATATTCATCGATGCACACTTGCACGCGTCTCGGCACTTTCTTCTATAGGCCCCGGGACACTCCTGCCAAACGTCGGGATGGCCACTGTGGGGTTTTGGTCGGTTCGAGTCCGACACTAACCCGTCGCCTTCCAGAGGGAGGCGGGGTGTCCGCGAGGATTTCCCCACAATAAAAAAAAGCACTTTCTTCTATACCCGATTGTTAACCGACTGAACTGTTTAAATTCGTCTGTTCTCGAGACGCCGCGCACACACGTACTTCCACACGCTGATACTCGCGTACAAGTATTCCTACTGCGCATTTAATCCAGCCAGGACAGAAAATTATACATATCTCAACACGCACATAGCCGGGAAAGCTTCTGATTTTCTAGGATTAATGAAGAATTCAAAGTTCTCCCTTGCATCGATAGGGTCGATAGAGATTAGCGGTTATTGGAGCGGAGATATTAGCGATGTATGCAATTAAGTGAATTGAATTAGCAAAAATTCAGTTAATCGAAAATTGACTAAAATTTCGTTTGCATAAATGTAGTTCCACTGCGTCTTAAAAGTAGCGAATACCGAAATACTCGTGTGAAGATTCGCAACATTGGTGATATCGATCTGGTATAAGCTCAACGCTAGACGCATTAAACACCGCTAATGGACGGCGATTTCGTTGATGAAATTTCGAATTAGCGCGCCATTAAGTCGAGCGTTATAGCGCGAAAAGGAAATCCGGGCGCGTTTTACGTGGATGGTTAGCGGAAGAGGACGAAACAATTCATGTACAAGGATGAAGATTCGTCAAATGGAAATCTATTAACGTCTAGCTGAATGCGTATAGCAAATATTCGAGTCACGAGTAACTCGCTGATTATATGTGCGACTTCGGTACATGTGATTCGCGTGGGAATATATTTATCGCGCTCTACCCGCTGACAAATTGAAATGGGTGACGATGGGGGTCAATACGAAATGAAATTCAACTTGTTTCCGTCCACGGACAGATATTTCGTGACGAGACGTGCATAACACACTGTGGTTTTACGTAAGAGGAAAATTAGAAATATACGGTTGTAATTAATATCTGAAATAGATATTAGACATAGTTGATCGAATCGGTTAAAATTTCGAGTGTTTTAATTGTTAGAAATTTGTAAAATAGTTGGATGGTCATTTACAGTTAAAAGTTTCAATCGAGAGTAACGAAGAGATAGAGTATAAGATTTCTATCAGGTGGATCATTTCTACTTGCATTTTGAAACTTCTTCCTCATTCCTCTTCTTCGCTTTCTACTACCTAATTTCTATCTTGTTTCTTGCTTATCTTCCTTGACTTTCGTCTATTCTCCCAGCTTTTCCATTTTTTCTTGCGAATTTATTTATATCTACCACTATATCTCTCAGAAGGATTTATATATTTGATCCTAATTAATTAGTAAATGCTACGAGAAGAAATGCTATAATAATACTTCTTTCCATAGCTGCTGTATATTAGATAACATACCTAACCAAGTTCCTCAACGTTCCAGTCAAATTATCAAACTGCATTACTTTTAAATCAGATCTACGGATTCCTGTTGCGTGCGCGAGATTTCACCATGCATTTCGATTGCACACGATCTAGCCAAGGGCAGGCCACGATTTGCACCAAGGTCTGGATTGAAACGAATATCGAAGGTTACAGCCAACTAGGGGTGAATTAACCGAAGGATGTTTGAATAATGTATCACGAGCGTTCGAGTAACCGACGTCGAAAAAGCGAAGAGATGAATTTACTATTTGCCTTTTAGGGTCTTTCACGACTCGTACGGTAAAGGTTGTTTGCCCGGAGATTCAATTTCACCAAACAGTGTTTTAAGCGCGCGCCGGAAGTGAGGAAAATTGAATGGTAAATAATCAAGTGTTAACTTTCCGCGGCAGGGCCGGCGTAATTTCCTTTCGGATCGACAGCGGAAATAACGTGTAACTAAAAATTAAACGGATCCATGATACGGTGGTACACGCTTCTGCCAGGGAATTCGAGACTCCTTTTCCCTCTATGGGATTTTAACGACGTTGCGTAATGAAATTTTCGTCACGCGGGAATGCGACTCATGTCCAACGCCGTTTAAAAGAGTCGCCCTTAATTAGATTTGCCGCGACAAGAGAAATGATAGGGGCTGAAAAGTAGGGAAATCGGATTTTTAGATTATAAAGGCTGGGTTAATCGGAGCTTTGGATTACGGTAAAAGCGATGTCGAAATGTGATAATGACTCTGCGATATTGGTTTTTTTTTTTTTTTTTTTAAAAAACATGCACTTTCATCGTGAAGCTTTTATCGTAAATTTAACACCACTTTCAAAAAGGCGAAAAAAAAAATACAGGGAAAAGGGAGATAAAAATAAAGAAGAGAGAGCGAGAGAGAGAGAGAGAGAGAGAATAACTATGGACTCATAGGTATAAGCCATTTTTTGGTATACGAAAAGCCTGTATCGATGGGGTTGATGCACTCTGATGGAATTCGACGATGCCACGTACCGTTTCATAGTTACTTGCGTACAGTGGTTCACAAAAGTATTTGAATGCAAACCATAGAAAGCCATGCATATGTATATATCGTGCGTTATATAAAAAATATTGAAACTTCATTCGCGCTATAACGAGGCATGATTTTCATGGCTATATCGGTAATATTCGCAACTAAACTGAAAATGTATAGAAATTGCAAAATATTTATTGAAGGCGTATATATATATATATAGTAAAAAATTAGTGTACGCATAAACAATGTTAAACATATAACAAGTGTTAAAGATGTTTGAACGGCGAGGCTTATTAATATAACGGATAGTTGACTGTTTAAACGCTTTTACGATCTGAGCAAAATATACACTTACACTGTCTTTTAGCTTCTATGCAAATTTTCAGATTCGTTTCAAACTTTACCAATACGATCACCATTTAATCAGCTTCGTTGCAGTACCAATGAAATTTTTAAATGTTTCATATAGCACATATGATATATTCAAACGTTTCTACGAATGTACAAATACTTTTGTGAGCTACTGTACACCATGACAATGTTTGTCCACTAGACTCTCTATTCAGATTGTGGCTTGTTGAATCTCTGAATGGCATTGTAGATAGCACCGACGCTGATACACCTACGTCACAAGCGTCGTGGCGCCACGGAACACCTACGATACACACAGCGATTTCGTCTGTGCACGGTCTATGAATAATAACACGGCTCACGAATAATCGTCGTCAGGCTGGCTGAAAATTGCCGCTACAATCATCGACCTTGATGAGGGGACGATTGGTCATTGCAAACTCGTACGCACCGCAATCTGCGGGTTACTCGTTCATCCACGCTATTTAAAAATTTATGCAACAGCTGTCGCGATCACGACGAACGAGCAATGCTGCGGTTAAATTCTTCCCCGCAATTTTTATACCCGAATGAATAAATTTAAACCTGAATTTGGCACACGTATTCGCGTTGAAAGTTATCATTTAGTGTTTGGGACTCGTACATTTTTAAAGCTAAAAAGATTATTCTATTAGCTTCCTGGAATTTATTTATTGCGAAATTTTCACGTAGAATTTTATGCGATGTGTTATTTAGTATATTTAGTCTCTTATTTAGTACGGAAATACTTTTTGTATTTTATTTAATAAAAATAAATCCTCTTAGAGTTTAGAAAAATTCGATCCTGAAAGGACGAGGTATACCACGATAACTGAATAAAATCGTAAAGCAAATGATTAAATCTTGTTTTCGATGAACTATTGATATTTGAGCCCTTGAAAATACCTTAAAAGAACAAACAACGCCGTGATCACCTCATTGATCGTCTCATCAGTTGCTCGGAAATCAGTTACCGGAAACAAAAGGAAGATGAACGTCGCTTGTCCGCCTCCGTGAGAACTTTTAATTACTCCGCTTGTTGCCCGGCGAACTTTCATGCATCGTCACTTCGGATACCGCCTTATCGCGACATCGTAATCGATTTCTAATTTAATATACCGTCGCACAAACGTAGGATTGCAATTTCTTCCCACTCGATCATTGAAATAAATGTAGAATAAGAAAAAGAAAGGAAGACAAAGGAAGACGTTGATTTTTTACGCAAAGCGTGTCTATACTATAATTGCACACAAGGTGCTTTCTCCGCATGACAATCTTTTCAATCGAATCCTCATGGGAATAATCACGAATGTGTGCCACGTTGCCATGCACCTGCAGATCGACGGGAATCACCCGTATTGATATCACCTTGATGACCACCAAGGTCCTTCCAACGATCGTTGAACCTTCTCGACATGCAAAGCGTCGATTTTCTACGTCGCCAGTCTACCATTAACTTTCCAGCTTTCTTCTAGCCGATTGCTCCTCGGATAATACCGATCATCAAAGTTTGTTTTATTTCTTTTATTTCTGAGACACGACACGATATTGTATCTATAATGCTATTATTTTATTTACTTTCCTTTTTAGTTTACATTCATGGCCTACTTTTTCAACCATCGAACTTAACATCTCCCAACATTTAGTCTTACAACCTATACTTAAACTTGACCTTAGAATATACCTCTTATGCCCCTTATTCTCTCTGCTTTTATTACTCATATTCTCGCAGCGTCCGAACTTATAACAACACACACATCTAAACAGAAACATAAAACGTGAAACTCTAACAATTCTATCTATAATGCTATATAATAAAGAAACTTTCTTTGATACAAGAACGTGGGATGTTTGGCTCGTGCAGTTTCACGATGATGTTGATTATATCGTACTATTCCTGTACAGTGATATCTTTACTTACTCCTTTTATTTCTGTCTTTTTTTTCAGTCGGAGAAAAAGGAGGAATGTTTTAAATATAGATGTTAATCCTCATTCGAATGCAAGAGGTACGAGAAAGGACTGATCCAGGCAAGCAGGTCAGAGCGGAATTTTCTCGTCCGCTCTTTCGCAGCAGTTTTTTAAATTTGAATAATCCGTTCAAGTTTATGCACTAACGTGTTACCCTAAATCGCTATACGTGACACGTGTATTCGATTAACGATTAATTCCAATTTTCAACAGGCCAAAGTGGTTAATCTTGTCTTTCGAAATTTTCGAAATTTTAATATCAAAACACTGAATCGATATCTCGTATAATTTTATCAATTATCTCTACCTTTTGTTAAGTTAATCGATCTGACAAATAAGCGGCCCCTATATTTTACTGCTCATCTACCAAATAGTAGTAAATTTGTCCGTGGCAGCTATTCCGTTCGTGAATGGAAAATTCAATTTCATCGAGTTAGCGAATACAGATCCATTCAGTTCTTTTTATCATATCGTCTCGGAATAGAAGAGATTTGAACGCGACCCGATGGATCGCCATTCAAGAAGCTCGAGACGAACTCGAACGTCCGTGTGGAGACAGAATGACGCCCGGCGTCTGCGTCGGCGTCCTTGAACCCTCGTGAATACACGCGGATGTATTTCCTTCGTCGGTGTTTTCTAGATTTCCCAGAAGGCCGCGGTCACTATCGCCCGGTTAGCTTCGATTATTATCGATCTCGTCGTGAGCAGGTGTACAGAAATGTCTGTTGAACGAACCGGGCATCAATTATTCGCTCGTGCCAACCTCGAGGACGCGTGTTTAATGCGATTACCCGGCCGTCGTTTGTCACGCTCCATTGTAGAGAAAGACTTGTACGATTAACGGAGCTACTATGATACTTCTTGATGATAGCTGCTTCTTTTTTCTGGCTCCCCCATCCTTTTTTTGTTCGTCGTGTATCACACGTACAAGATCGAACATTTTTTGGACGATGATTATCTAAATTATCTATGAAGACTGCAGGAAAAGAACAGGATAAGTGATACTTTGCTACTTTTCTTTTGCGGACAAGTTAATTTTCTCAACTCACTGTTGTTGTCAAATGTTGCTTTAGATTTTCATGCTAAATAAGATTTTTGCGAATTTGTTTGAATCATCTCATACATAATACGAATATTTTAAAACGAAGTAAAAGGTTGTAATAATAGAAAAATATAATAATAATAAATAAATTTCTTTATATTATTCGTGGAATCAATTTCTGAGTCTCGACTTATCAACAAATGCGTGAAATCGTGTAACAGATAAAACGTACTGAATTTTACGTCAAAATACTAGCAGGAATGGAAAAAGCATATCGCGCTTTACTACCGCCTTATTTCTGAACTTTTTAAATTTTCCTTGAATTCCAGAGTGCCACTGCGAAATATCGGTTATCTTCTCGGGGCGTTGTATGGAGAAACTTGTAAATTTCAATCTCTTCAGGGGGAAGAAGGTTTAGGGTTTATAGATTTTCCTTAAAAAGTGATCGCGATCTTCGAGGCTTGCTGCATTTTCAGGAACTTTTCAGAATTCTCATTTTCATGTAATCTACAATTTTTAATGAAACGCGAATAAAATTTTCTACGAGACTAATTTTTGATTTAAAGTATTCTTTGACAGTAATTCACAGTTAAATCAACAATAAACAACCATAGTTCAATCGGTAATTTATCATTATTTCGTGATTTAGAACTTGTTACGCGTTCTGGAGAACTGAAAATAGAATTCTGGCCTGTGTGGAGATTTTAAATCGTCCTTTAGACCCTCTTTCTGCACCCCTCGTTCGTCATGTTTGGGCAAAAATGAAAGTTTTTATTGAAAGAAATATTGGGAGAAGGGCGTGTCTACGATGGCTAGGACAGATAACTCGGTGATCTCACTGAATTGACCGACTCGATATTTTTGGAGCAGCTATAAAAGGGGCGAACTTTTACAGCTCGATACAATCTCCAGACCGAATGTATGATAAACCAAGGGAAAAGTTAATCACGTTCTGTAATAGTAATTCACGCTTCTGAACAATCATCATACGAGCCGTTAAAATTACACTGATACATTTAATAAATTGAAAAGTACGAAACAGCGACAATTACAAATATTATTCCTTTGAATTCAATTTGAAATTTCTGATTACATACGTTACGGTTTCGCACAACAAACAAAATTAAGAAACTAAATTATCCATTTTGTTTTTAAATTAACATAACGATGCCAACGTAAAACGAGTATCGCCTGTATAAAATAGATTCATTTGTAAAAGGAATATTTAATTTGCTCGAAGGGATGACCAACTCGTGCCACACCTGAAGCTTGTAAGCGTGCAGCGTCTCGACGAGGAAGAGAAATCGTACATGCAGTAGCGCAGAAACGTCAGCAAAGAATCTTGCAAACTCCCGAAGAACTTTTGCTCGAACTGCCGTGGATCAATACCTCACAGCTCGAGGAACGTACTTCTCGAACTTGTAGCCACTTCACGTGTTTAATGCTAGAGTAACCCGCATCTCTTCGCTCGGTTAACACGATGATCAAACATTTAAATGTGTCAATCTTGCATCTTCGTGTACTTCTCACGTACTTCCGGAAAAAAGTAGCGAATAATCAGAAAAAGCTCCAGATTTGAAGTAAACGGAAGGGAATGGTTGGTTCGTTATTACACGAAACGATAAATCACGTTAAGTCTCGTTCGGGTCCAACAAGTTTCTTCGGTTCCGGAAATTGGAAACTTCTCGACTGGTTACATTATTTATTCAAAAATATACGAGTGTTATTTACTTCATTTACTTGAAATACACTTTCAAGTTTCAAGCGAAGTTGACGTTCTTGCGAATTTCGAAAGACAAGAAAATACGAGAAGAGGTATTGTCTCTGTCTTTCGTGTTATACGTTAAGCTTAACAAATTAAGTTAAAAGCTAAACTAACAATTTTTCGGTGTAAATAGGTTCATACTTCTTTGCAGAGAATATCCAGCTAGATCGATTGATATTATAAAAAACGTATGGTACCGTTTAAAAAATTCAAGGTTTTCTTAATATTTTACAAAATATGATATGAAAAAATCAAAATGTCCCCACCTGTCCAAGCCCTTTAAATATAATAGATTTCACCTGAAACATTTTTTCGATAAACTCGATGAATAACGAGGTGGTAGTTTTTTCTTGCTCACCCTACGTATATCTACCGAATCACTTGCTGTTAAACGTTTCATGGGCGGAGTTCGACTTCCAGCTCTGAAATGATTTTCGAGATGGATCGCGATCGAACAGACAATTTTTCAACGCTTTGAACAGACCAGGAAGTCGACGGTTACGTTGCATGGTTGGCAGGTTGCCCATTGCACTTGACCTTGCACTTGCACCCGGGATCGTGCAAATTCTGCAACATTCTCGGGGTCACGGACGATTCTCATTTTAAACGGAGTTCGACGTCTATGCCGTTGGTTCGCATTCGACACGTGCGGTTATTTCGCGCCTCTCACGGAATTGCACGCGTGCACGCGATACAGCCGCAGACTTAAATGCGATGCTATTCCGAAGCGGTATGTCGAAAAACATTTTGTTCTGATATCTCGCCGCTGATTGCTCGAGTTTAAACATATTAACGATTCATTGCGTAAATTAGATAAATTACTCAAGGAAAAGTGTTTTGATATAATAAAAATTGATAGAAAGATACCGAGATACAGATATCGATTAATTAATAATATCTTTAATTAAGAATGTGTATTTGTTATTGCATGTAAGGAAGAATTATGCGTGTTTCTCAATAAAACATAAATAAAATGATTTCAATCGTCCGAATATTCTGCAGTGGTCTACGATATTTTTATTCTCTTTATTTTTCTTTTCTTTATTTGTCAAATTCTCGATTCTAGTTTTCCAAGTTTCCCAGCCACTGTTACGCGACTGGTTTTTAAAATCAAAATCTTCCTTGAAATATCTTTGATATCCGCTTTCACGTACGGTATTTACATGTTACGGTACAGTTATCGCCGAATTTCAGCTTGAACGAACCGTAGTATCGAATACACACTTTCTTCGCTATTATACCCGTTATCGTTTTCTAATATCAGAAATAAAATGTTAAAGAATCGGATGTCAGGGGGAATGCCGAACTACTTTAATTTAACGTGCTATTGTGGGCTGTAGAACTAAAATCTCAGAATGCTATGCTGTATTTAATATCTTTGACCAATCGAGTCAGAATAATCGATACATCCCATTTTATATCAAACAACCCGTTGCATAAGGTATTTCAGAGACAAAATCTTCGGAAGCGTAATATCACGTCGCTGAAATTTCTATGAAATTCCTGCCCGATCGTAAAAATCCTTGCTCTGATTTATTAAATTTTAACATCAACCTTCAGCCATTCTCATTTTCCAATTTTCTTCCGCAATTTTCTAACTGAACACCGGCCATTTCTCACGATTTCAGTGACAGCGAACGAACGTATCACGCGAAACGAAAATCTACAACCTCGAATGGCCAAGAGAACACACTTTCCGAAACAATTTGCGTGAATTTCATAATCGAAACTTCGAACAACGACAAGGTCGTCTTCAGATAAAATCTCTTGCCATATATACCTCCACGCGCTCGCATCGTTTCTCATTTTCAAGTTATCCCTCTAGCCTTGCTTCCATCAAGAAGATGTAAAGAACAGTCCTCCATGTATATCGGTCTAGTGCATGTCACGTTGATAGCAAGTGCTATCTCTGCCGTGCAGGGCAAATATCGGTTCTTTCAGGCGAGAAATTTCACTAACATCGAAGCCATGGTTTCCTGCACTAGCCTGACGGCGAAGCGTTTGTTCAATCCCGAGAGACGAATCGATGTGCTGTACGTCGCGCCTGCCACCTATCTCGAGGACGCGATCTCGAAAGTCTGCGTGGAAAACGCGCCAACTCTGGTCGTCGATCGTGCCGCGTTAGTTAAAAATGAACGCATACAAGGTTACATCGTGATCGAACACGGTGAATTTATTAATTCGCGTAGAATATTTCTGTATGGAAAAAAGAATCTACGCACGCTACAATATCTGTTCGTTACGAGGAGCGTGAGGAAAGAGGTGCATTTATTCGCGAGAGATTTGTCGAACGCCGGCTATCGGGACGTGGCATTTCTGATGTTCGATGACACGGCCACGGGTACGATTATTCGTGCAAGCGCAACGGGCGACGAGATTACATCGAGATCCGTAGGATCCTGTACGTCGGTCACGAACGATGTGGATCGGATTCCGGCGTTCGCCGCGGATTCCCGTCGATTTTGCCCGCTCGGTGGCTGCACCATGAAATACGCGATCGTCACGGATGCGACAGTGAGCTTCTGGCGCAGAGAGGACACGCTCAAACTGAAACGTGAGCAAACTGTGTTCGCTAGTCTGGGCACGCACACTAGGGACAGTGTTTGGAAAGTTCAATGGAACGTGGATTTTTACTTGGGCACGGGGGAGCGCGAGAGATGTAGAAGTAACTATCGCACAGCGTGGATATTTTTGAAGCGGTTAAGAGGAAAATAAATTCTGTTGAGTTTCAGATTTGTCGAGCCATTTGAACTAAAGCTGCTATTTTTAGCTCGTGTTTGAAACGATGCTTGGTGGAATGTTTGCTATAACGAGAGAAATTGTTAGAATTGTTGAAAAATGGTATTAAGAAGACAGTTAATTTAGAAAAGGGAGTGAAATGTTGGAAATAGTGGTCTCAATGCATTTGAGATTTTCTTAAAAGAATTACCCGCAGAAGGTAAAGAACGATATAAAAATCATCTTAGAAATTGGAAATCATCATGGAAACCATTTCGCTTTTAATACATGTTTCAAGTGTACAAACAAAAATCGAAATAACAATAACGACCGCTATTTTATACATTACACGGTAATAATTATTATGATAATTCATATGAACTGCGCAGTAATCTTCGCATTAAAAATATCATAAACTGCAATCAATAGCCTTGGGAATATTAAAATATTAAAATTCATTTATCGCTGTCTTTCTCTCTCATCGTCAAGGAAACGTTAATCGATGTAATTAATTCGTCGCGAGAAGAATATCGTCAACTCGCCGCGATAAATATTTAATAGTCCGGTATTTCGCGAAATAATTGACGTATTTCGCTCCGAGTTCCTCGAGCATCGTGATAAATCACTTAAACGAGTCTATGCTTCGTTGTTGCTAGCTCGCAACGAAGCTGTTGGTTTCATTGCCAAGGGAGCGACCTTGCAGCCATCGTTTTTCAATCACATACGCTTTCAACATCCATCACACTCGAGTCCAATGAAATGGAAGGATAGAGAACAGAAAATTTATAGGAAAATTTCGAAAATTTATAGAGAAAAAGGTGCACGTAAAACATCATTAAATCGAAATCTTTTATTTCGCAGTGATACTCATTGACAATTCATGGCTTCGGTAGCCACATTTCGTCGGATTAACGAACCTTTTAATTAAATTTTTATCGATAGAAACGTGTCACATGTTGGAAAGCGATGTAGCATCTGAAGCGTCGTTCCGATTAACACGATTGATCGTTACCTGAATTACCTGAACATTAATCGAATTTGGGAACTGCTTGATAATATTGGTCCTATAAACGAAGCCAATCTTCTCTGAGTATTCTGTTCAATCATGCTTCTTTTGCCTGTTATTAGCTCACAGATATGTTTATGCAAATTCTTTTTCCTTGAACAGTGAAAGAAATACGATCTAAATAGAAATATTTTATTTTGCTTTGAATATTTTAGATATTTTTGTATATCACAAGTATTTTATATACTTTGGCACATTTAAATATTCTACAAATGTCTATTTATCGTTTTCCATTTAAATTATAAATAATATATCACTATAAATCGTCACAACAGGTAACGAAACACTGCAAGCAGTAGGCGCTCTCCTCATCGAAGACTTCGGGAAATACTACAACCTGACCGTCGACTCCAGCACAGAAATAAACATACCTTGGCCCGATGCCTTCGAGAAGCTGACGAACCGTGACATAGACATGATAGCAGGGCCGAAACCCGAAGATCTACAAATCTTAGACAACGTCGAAGTCATCTGCTGGTATATGTTCCGTGATATGGTGCTCGCCAGTTTGGTTCGCATTAGAACTATCGAGAACGACGTTTTAAAGTTAGTAATGCCGTTTCATTATTTCGTCTGGATCAGCGTGTTCCTTGTATTCATTGTTTACACTCTTTTATTGATCGTGCTGAAAAAATTGTCGAGCATGGGTTTGATCAAAGAACAGGTGAAATTTGCGCATATTTGGGCGATCTCGTTGTCTCAAAGCATCGCGTTGCCAAGAAACCTTGGTTTGCGTCTGGTGCTGCTTTTGTGGATGATCTTCTCCCTTTATTTGAGCATCGCTTATAACAGCACGTTTACCAGCTCGCTGGCTCAAGTCGACACCGAGGATCTGCTGCAGAATCTCGAGCAAGTACGTGACTCTGGTCAACCACTCAGCGGACCAGGCGCCGTACGCTCCTATTTCAACAATTCCGACGATCAGTTCATCATAGATTTGTATAAAAGGTAATCTTACCGGTCACGGTAAATTTCCAATTCCTCTCTCTATTTCGTTCTAGTCAATTCTCGTGGAAGCTCTTCGATTCGAAGTACGTTTCAACTGGATTCCTCTTTTATTGCGTGTCTGGTACAGCGAATACTGGGAATTGGATGATGGATACTATTCGTGAAACGAGATTCTCGGCTCTACAACTGATTTATTGTCGCGTAAAAGACTTTTGAGAGTTTCATTCATCTATCGAGCGAATTTTGCAATTTCCGATATCGCTTGGATTGATCTTATTTGTCTCCTTTAGTAGGCGAACATATCTTTTCTATATTTTGTAGACGAAATGCACTGAAGAGTTATGTAGGTGCAAGATTTTATTCTTTCACGTTGTTCTACTCGCTCTAATACATATTGTTCTAAGCTTTCGGAAAATTTTACAAATTTCTAGGATATTACCAATGTTTCTAGCATGTCGAATAAAAAGTAATTGTTAATGTTTTGCGTTTCGTGTCATACCAATGAACTATTAAATACTAAAAATATTTTCGTAACAGATACGAGGTACTTGGACCGGAAGAGGCACTTGATAGTATATTCAAGAAGAATGGATTCGCCGTGTTGCAACATTTCACCGTTGACAGGATGAACTGGGATTACAGGAATAACAGAAGTCTTCGGATGTACACACTACCAAAACCAGTTTTCAGATTCCCAGTTTTCTTCTTTGCAAGAAGAGGATACATGTATCGAAGGCCTCTTCGACGACTCATTACGAAGTATCGTGAAACAGGCATGATAAAGAAACTGAGTACTCGATTAATGACCGAGGAAGACCAGCGGATCGTTTTTAATCAAGATTCGGATGAAATTTTGACTATGAGGCATCTCCGTCCGATTTTTGAGATATTCTTCGTGTGTCAGGGTATTGGTTGTTTAATATTCCTCATCGAATTGTTAGTGGCTCGTATTCTCAGGGATTCGTTATAGTATTCGTTGCTCGATTTTTCATTTTATCGGTTGAATCTTTGATTAATTATATTGATGAAAGATCGGTCATTTGATATCAGTGTAGTTAACAGAATTATTTCTATTATTAGACTCGATGTTAAGTACGAATAAGTGGCGTAGAAATGAGCGTGATAAACTACTTTATGATATATATAGAAGCGGGACAAGTCCGAAGCAGCAAGTACAAATATGTCTGTTTGCGTAAGAACACGACAAATCCTTGTTTTACTTCTTTGAGAGTGTTTGGTTTCCTGTTATTGCACCCGCTCTTTTCATTAAGTATGACGTAAAACGTGACGCTATATATTTTGAAGGATTTCGCGAGATATTCCACCGGTTTGCATATGTCAAATTGTCCTTGAAACGAGTTTTTGAAGGTTCACAGGATGTTGCGTCACGTTTCTTCGTTCCCGCGGAACAATAATTCTTCGACATTACACAATCTGCAAGATGCATTATCATAAAGTGCATTTCATTGAGTTTAGCATTTGTGCCCGGTTGCGAAGCAAGGTTGCGGCACAAATTTATCGAACGAAAGTGAAAACATCGCGTACGTTGTCGACGAACACCATTCACCAATAAATCTGATTTTCCAAATTGCTCCGTGCACCGTTGCACGACGAATCGTTCAACATCGTTGTTTAGGAGTATTCTCTCCAACTCGTTGATTCGTTTTGTTTCTTTGCCAAGACGGTCCATTTATTTTGCAACACGTGCACGCGAAACTCAACGTAACGAAACCTATATTTTCCTCTGCAAAAATACCTTCATTCGTGAAATTTTCTCATTTTTCATTGATTTATTGGCGATTGAGATGAATACTAAATTGATTAATGAAAAGCAGGTGGTATAGAACTTGAACATCGTGGGAGTAAATTTTTTAGAGACAGTGGTAAAGTAAATATAACTAGAAACATATCTTAATTTTTAAGAAAAGCAAGTTCAATCTTTTCTTTGTATCTTGTTATATTGTATTTTTTTACCAATCGATCGGTAATTAATCTATTTGACCATCAGAAGTTTTTAGAATTCTTTAAAGACTGTTTAGAGTTGAATTGATAAGATCTTTTTATTCTTAAGAAAAGTAAGGCGAATCTTTCACCCCGATTTACCGTCAATGTTAATTCTTTGCAAAATACAAAGCTTTTCCTTAAGATTCTTTTCTTTTGCTTTCATCTTTCTTTTCTTCAGGCTCAAATCAGCTCGATATTTCTCTTTATTTAGAGATAATACTCCTTTGAAATCACGATGTATCGCCGTAAAAATGGCCCGAGATAGTGAGATTCTTTTTTTCTTTGGAATATATGAAGTAAGTTAATACGTCTACATCATCTTGAAAGCAAGATTTTCACTAATAATAAACATTCTTTTTGATATATTAATGTATCTTTACAAGAGATATAATTTAAAGTACAAAAGTTATAAGAAAAGCGTAATATTTCTAATGTAAATTCCAATTTGCCACCCTACGTGTATATGTTCTTATGGCCTAGAATAAAATTATAAGTGTTAATGCTATGATCAACCGATATTTGATAAAGTCTCGAAGATAAAATCTTTAATTTAAGGAAAGTAGCTGAAGTTAAATTCCGATACAGAAATCTACATATCATAATCTTCAGAGTCCCTAGATACGGATCTTATTTTGTGCATATCTAGTTTTAAAAAAGCGCACTTATACCGCAATTTCATTAAGTTTCTCATTTATAATAAACTACAGAAAAATTGTGATAACACAGTAATTTTAGTTTCGCGCGTTGATATTCGGTTCTCTTGCAACTACTGAAATACTATGAGAAACTATCGAGAACCTTTTAAAATTTTAAATTCTCCTAATTATTCAAAACCAGTGGTATTATCCTTTGATCTTCCGAATGCATTAATATTTTTCCACATTCTCTTTTGAAACCTTCGAACTCTTTTCAACCCTCCGAACTCTTTGAAATTTTAAATATTCCTGAATTCTTTACAGCTTTCAATATCCTCAATCCTTTCCAAGCCCTCGAATATCATCGAATTGTCGAATCTACGGTATTCTTTAACCTTTGAAGTCTCTAAAACCTTTTGATCATCCCAGATTTTCCGAATTCTCCGCGACGTTAACATTCCACGGAATCCTTCGTATCTTCCATAATCCTTAGATTTACTAGTCCGCCTGATTAACCACAACTTTCCTAAGCTCCCTTAATTCTTATCTAAGGCACTCACTGCCTATCAAATGATTCCATTGCGAGCTAACTGCAATATATTTTTTCCACATTTGTCTTCGAATATCTATCGAACTGATTGGACCCTCGCGTCACAAGCTACCAGAGGGACCTTCTTTCATCCTTCCTTATCGATCGTAGAAGTACCTCTAGAAGTCCAAGGAGGACCTAGTACCCAATGCGTGGTAAGGAATTAATTGCAATCTATCGTGGCGGGACCTTGAGCTTGGTTGCTGCGCGGAAAGCTCGTCGAAGAGCGGAGAAATTCACTTAATCAACAAAGTCAACACGGTTCACGAGGGATCGACGGAACGATTAGCGTGGCCGTTGCGAGAAGAACGAGTGTTAACAAGAACTCGTGTTTTCTATCGCGATGATCTCTCCCTCGGTACCGTTCACGCAATGTCGATTCTCCGATAGCAAAACACCAACGTTTTTTCCCCTTTCCGCGTAATTATCGTTAGCTGGTATATTCGCAACGGCGAACACTAGGCGAGCATGACCTCCTCCACGTATGTATAGTTCGCTTGTTTTTCTCCTCTGTTGCCCGCAGAAATTTACTAGTCCCTTTAACCGGTGTTTAGTAATTGGCGTTTTATTTCACTGTTGCTTCACTGTGTTACCGGTGGTAAAAAATTTCAAATTCGAAAATTTTACGTAGAGGATCGGCTTGCTCGTAACTTCAATGTATGATGTCACCGGACACTGAAATCTGGCCTGCACTTGACAACACGTTAGTGCCATCAAACTTGAAAGTGTTAACTTTTTTTTTATCTCTTCGACTATTGGATAGATACTCGTTCAGAGATATTAGGACATTTAAAGAACGCGAGGAGAGTTAAAAACAATTAGACCTGAGTTGTTAAATTGTTAAAACCTTTAACGATTGTTACTTGGTTCTAATTCATACAAAACAATTTCCACGGAATTTACATTAGAGAATTGTGGGAACCAACACGTATGATTTTGTTTGCGGGAACAAAAAATGACTTCGTTGTTATATCATATCACGTGGACAACGTTCTAAAGTTACATGAATTCGCGTTCGTCGTTAGTAAAATTCCGGCGTCATGTTCGATCGACTTCGAGAAACCATTCGAGGAGACTTGTTTACGAGGCAGCGAAAGGATTATTCAATCCGCCTCCGCACGATTCACGGAGAAGAATATCAATCGACCATGACGTAGCGTGCTCTCTCCTCGGTTAGATCTGTCCAGCGATAGATTCTTTTGGAGAGTCGGACAGCCTAACGAATCGTTTTCGAGGTTGAAACGAAAATACGAAGGGAGAAAAGGCGGTAATCGATCGTTCATACGCTCCCTTACCTTCGTTTTTACAACTGGATTTGCCCATCAATTTTCCACCTGTCCATTCGTTGTGTTTTTCCAAAGAAAAAGAAACGAAAGAGAAACTTGGAAGATTTGTAAGAAATTTCTCGGACGAAGAATTCGTTACTGAGGAGAAGTTACACACTTGACCATAAGTATTGGGATATTTTCTGATTTAATACAACATATATTTAATATAAAATTTGCATATAAATTGGCATTAAATCCATGGATATTAAAAATATAATGCCAATACAAATTGATATAAAAAATTTATATTATTAAGAAAACGATTGATCCATCGAAATTTTACATTCATACGCGATAAGGTTGCAAATATTTGTAGAAATTATTTATAAATTTCAAGAACAATACGACAAATTAAGAAAATAGCGAAGAAATCTGTATATTATGCTGAATATTTACGAAATCGTACAAAATATTAGAAAAGGGTTTAACTCAAAAGGATATGTTTTTCGATAATTTTATTTCATTTCGGTCCTACGGCATCGTAGTAAAGAATTTTCGAGAAATATTATTCTTTTTCATGTATTCTTGGTATTCCTAATTCTTTAAAATGGTAAAGATAAGTTCATAAGATTTCTTCGTACGAGTTTCTATAATATTTTGGTTGTTTGATCGGGTTCATCGATTCAAAACGCGCCTTAATGCAATTTATTTGACGACAATATACCGCTTACGCGTGACGATGGAACGACGTGATTATTCGTTTTCAACGATTACGAGATACCCAAGAAATATTCAAAGATTACACGAATATCCGTTTTGGATAGAAGCGAGGGCAAAGGTGTAACTTATGACAGAGAAGTTCCTGGAAAGTTTATTAGATAGCCTGGTTGGAAAACAAATTTTGTAACGGAAGCTGCATTATAAAGATTAGTTTTTAAATCGAAGATTAAAAAAGAAAGATATTAGAAATTATCAGCTATAAAACACGAGAGTGTTAACACTTTAATTAACGATAAGGTGGTATCACCTTAAAATTACGTTCTTATGTTTTCTCCTGTTAGCGAGACGGTCAAGAAAAAGAATGAAATTTCTCTCGTTAATTATCTGTGTACTACGTTTAAAGAGATAGATATTTTATTAAATTATACGGAAGATCATGCCTTACTCTTCAAGGATACAATTTCGCTTAATCTCGATATTCAGTGCTGAATACTTGGAATTCCGTGCACGTTGTTCAATACAGGCTATGAATAAGGCTCCAATAAATTAGAATTTAACATAAACACAAGCAAGCTTAGTTAACATGAGACTGTACCTATATCTGCTGTTTGTTACTAGTGCGTTATTTATCATCGATCCATTTCAAGTTGCTTTTGGATCAGTACTCATAAATAATAGAACGGGGAAGGCTTCGTTATTTATCACGTCGTCGATTAAAAATTTACCGATCAAAAATGCAGATTATCCGACAGAGTCAATTATCGAGAAGCGTGTAAAAAATTCGCAGCGAAAGTGAAGAGTTTAATTGAAATTAGACTTTCTTTTCTCCAAAAGTTCTCTATTCTTCTCTTTTCTTCTGTACAATATCTCCTGTATAAGTTTTTTACAGGCCGCAATGAACAATAATGACACCATATTCGGAATTCACGATACAAATTCATATACACGTTCATATATATGTATAATAATTTAATTTTTTGTTAGACGTTCACATACGCGTTCATATGTGTAATAATTTCGTTATTTAGTAAAAGTTCATTAATTTCATATGTGTTACTTTAGTGTAATAGGGAGAGTCCGTAATAACAATTTATCTCTCACGTAGCGTGTTGTCAGTCCATGATACCACAGTATCTAAAAGTGGTGGCTCGATAACAATGTCGTGACATCACGCTAAAAGGTGCTACTCGTTGACTCCGTAAGCTGCCAAAAATATACTCTTCGTCAGGTAATTTGGAATATTAAATACATACTTCTAATCTTTTATTGTTGTGCGCGTTTGGAATTTTAAACAATGTCTTTTTTACAATCATACTTCAGGATTACTTTTAAATTATAAATCTTCAATTTTTCCGAATCGATAAGCTTGCTCCTTAGTAACGGTGTATTTTTCATATGCATTATTCATCAATATGTTCACCTTCTACTTTAAATTTTAAATTTATACAAATCTTACTCATTCGATGGTAATGGCAACGAGTTTCTAATAAAAGGAGCTTTCACCCATGAAATTTATCCACTAAAAACTCCTGTTCTTCAAACGTTGGCAGGAAAAGTATCGAATGTATCCATTATCGTTTCGTTCGTTCTGGAAAAACGTCGACTTGTTAAGAGATATTTCATTCGGAAGCTTTTTAATTGAATTCTGATTCTTTGATATTATGGAATGAAATGTAATTTCAAGAATCGATCTAATATCTTTCTTCTTTTTTTCGCCTAGATTTTACAATTCTATAAAGTTCTCCTGCATTTGCTTACGTAGAAAATTTCAGAAAACTGGAAAAAGATTCTTACAACAATATTTGCAAGCAGAAGTACCAGTGACAGAAACGAGTACATTTAACGCGACAGTTGACGTTAACACAACTGCTTAACTGTAATCGACGTACATGTTATGACGAGTCGATCGATGATGATAATCAAGCCCGTATCGCGGTGTCCTCCGCCTAATTGCGGATCACCGATCCCCGTGTAGGCGAACACGGATCCCGGCCACGTTGTCACGTGGCTGGTTGTTCAATTTTCGGGGCTTTCCTAATCGTTCGAACACGTCTCGTGATAATTGCGTCAGCTTTCCGTGCGATGGGTTTGATCGACAGACTGCCTCGTTGAAATTAATTCTTGATACGTTCACGGGACCGATAGATGCGTACAGGGACTTCCGATGGATTATACCTCGTAAATTGATTACGTTCCTTTTATCTCGACTTGGATTGTATTTGGTTAAAAACTGGGATATTCCAATGAATATTTTGCATCGGAAGGAAAATAATTTGCCTCGAACGAAGCTGAAAGAGGTGCCGGAGAGTTTTGAATCAAAAATAACGTCGAGACGTTTTTGGTTGAATTCGCCGATATTTATGTTTCTATTACGTAAGCTGACCTATTTTAATATGTAGATGGTCTTGGATATTGTAGAGATACAGTTATCAGAATTTCTCTCTCTCTCTCTCTCTCTCTCTTCTTCTCGTGGGCTACTATCGATTGGTGAATCAATCATGCTTTCTACTATACGCTTGTTATTATTTTTATCTATGCCCGCATTTTAATGGAAGAATAATATCTTAAAGTTAACATTAAGGGTACTTAACTATTACCTAATTTTTTATGTATCGGTTTCACTTTAGTTCCACTTTAGTTAGTAATGGAGGAAAAGATTTTTAAGTGTTTTGATAAAATTCTAGCATACAATTGAAACGAGAAATGACACGTATCACGCAATAACGATTTAAAAATGATCCAAAAGACAGCAGGGTTAATAGCGTTTTAAATTTTGATATTATTAATGATACTTTAAAGTTGATTAATAGTGAAATTATTTATAAGTAATTAAAGTTAAACAAAGATAAATTTAAAATGCAGACCCGGAGGAAACATCTAAAAATATTTGAACGTTCCGATGTAGATCGCCGTTGAATTCACCTCACTGTATTCTTCTGTATACGTTGCAGAATGATCAATATCTCGGTACGCCAATTTCTATAGAAATTCCTACCACAAATTACCTCAACTCCTGCATGTATGACTTTTTCAATTTAATCGACTTTCTGAGGTAAACCCATTTATAGATTTAAATAGGTCATCATCCACGTAACTGGGTTGCTCAATTACGATATAACAACGAGATACCATTCTAATTGTGTGTGCGTATCTATATGGATCAGAGATTTCTACGTCACTCCTGTAGCAAACAGTCGTGATTAGTGATATTCAGCATTAGGAGGAAAACTACTGCAGGATCAAAGTGGCTCAATTAGGATTCCTTCGTCGATAAACGAAATCTTCCCATGGAAGATCGTTATTAGATCGTGGATGTTTATGTAAATCTATAATATTATCATGAATACAGCTAAAGCTGGAAAATATCATAAAAGGTATTATACTTTAAATATTTTATGCATCTACTTCCACGTATTGTGTGTATTTCTTCGTGTTTAACTTCTCCATCGATGTATAAAATTTCTACTCAGTCTACTCATCAATATTAAATTAATTCTGAAAGTAAAATTTCGAGATATATTTTCAAAGAATCGCTTTTCTCTTAGATTTCTTGTCAATGTAAAATTATTACTAATACAGAAGATTCGCGAGTTTTTTTAATTTTATTGGAAACTCTAGTTTCAAATACACAGTGTTTATTCACAAATTTTTTTCAATTGCTTGAAATATAGTTTCGGTATAATTTTCACGTTAAATGACTTTTCTGTAATATCATACGCAGTAAACGGAGATTTGTTTTATTCGTTCAACGTTCAAAAATGTTCCAGGCAATCTCGAGTATAGTAAATATTTCCTCTATTAATAAATCGACCAGGCTATCCTTATCTACCGTGTCTAATTTCTTTACGAAAAAGATTGCGCGCGTTGAAGCAGTACTGTGAACTCTACCGAACTGAGATTAAGGGTGGCAGCGACTAGTAAACAGAATGACGTACACATAAGTATAAGATGGGGAGTCCCGCCTACGCAGAAGACTCGATTTCAATAGAAGATGACCTTCGTATTATGGTGTTCTGATATTTGTCCCACGTCAATATAAGCAATATGATGTGACTTTTTCTTTTATTCCAGGAAACTAAGATTTTCATTCTTCGGATATCTAATATGTACTAATATGTATTCTTCTTAATTAAATGACCAGGATCTTTTCTACAGATTAATCAATGTTATTAATAAAATTTTATCGAAATAACTGACAGTTAGTCAGTTTACTAATTTTATTATATGACAAACTATTGTGCTAATATTGTAACAATTGTACGATATACTTTATCAAAAATCATCTATATCTCCCCAAAATGCATAGCTGCAAATTTACAAAATTACTATAAAAAATTACGAATTAGAATTATGGAATAATCATGAATATTTTGGAGAACAAATATTAGATCGTATAATGAAGTATTTTTATAAAAAAAAGTGACGAAATCTATTACTGTCTAAAGTTTCAACAAACTCGATAACTCGAAAATCTTCCTTGCAACGTGTGACTGATTTCGATTGAAAGATGTAGAGATCGCAGGTTAAACGTCTACGCGTATTTTTCACGAATATAACATAATTTCGTCTGACATTTACTTAAAACACCAACGATTACGATCATGCCATATCAATTTTGTCAATTTATCACAGTGATTAAAGTAGACTTTCCAATGACATCAGAATTAGAAACCTGAATGAATCGAAGTACGAACAACACGTTGATCGACGAGCTCTCTATCGAAGGTTTCGGGTGGTGGATCATGACGGAAATATCGGAGACACGATACGGAAATTCAATACGTCCATCGGATAATTAAGTTTCAATATAAGAGCCTTGACATTTGCACAGCGCGAGACGATATCCGAAGATAAACGAGTGAAAGAAGAGAAAACTTCGGAATAGGAAGAACGTTCTTATTTCAAACAGTTTTTGGATTGATACCAATAAGCCTGAGTCGTGATAACATCGATCGACCCTTCGTTTCTAATACCGTCTCCTCTTTCCCTGGTAGACTTAACGTCTTAATGAAGATTGATACCGTCGAATTGCCAGTAAGAAGAGCGGGAAGACTAAAATAACTAATTCCTTGGGTTAAATAAAAATATCACGAATTTTCCAAACGATACTCATCATCTTTTTTTTAATCTTTATTTAAGTTCAATACCTTTGAATCATTTAATATTGCGT
Organism: Bombus breviceps; assembly: GCA_014825925.1. NCBI lineage: Eukaryota > Metazoa > Arthropoda > Insecta > Hymenoptera > Apidae > Bombus > Bombus breviceps. The sequence continues at coordinate 10,541,039 of CM026183.1, read as the reverse complement.
TACGTGAAATTTTCCTGATCTAGTGGAAGACTTCTTAAAAAAAAAAAAAAAAAAGAAACGAAATGTTCTCAAAAAGTAACTTCTCGAAAAGTGAAAGATTCTGAAGAACATAAATTTGCATAAAGATCCGCAGCTTGCTCGTAAGTTTGGTTATTCTATGCAAAGTTTAAGATTGAATTTTAAGACACTGTAACTTAGGTGGCCCAAATAATCTTACCATGTTATGTCGGTTAAACTTTGGCATTTATAGATTCAATTGAAGTATTAAAAAAAGAAAAAAATCTTGCTATATATCGAGTAACGCATTTATCGCTGCATTAAAATCATAATCATATTAGTATTTGTCGGTGAAAATCAATTCCATAAAGGAAACAGTATTTCGGTACGATATTATTAATGGTTCTTAGATGAAGCGAAGAATAGAATCGAGGGAGGATCGCTATTATCGATCGCTTGCAGGCTGCTCGGCACATTTTCATACTTTGAAAACGAACTTTTCATTATAGAGAGAAAGGGAGAGAGAATGTGTGGGCAGTTGAATAATTCGGCACCTGGACGGACGTATTTCTTGCATGAATGTGTTACTTGTGCCACTTGTTCCGCTGGCTATCGTTGTGCAAGGAACATCACAGATTTGGCGCCGTTCCAAATCGTCTCTACCATCTGGCAGGATCTCTCTTCCGAACAATATCCCTATTTTTCATCCTGCTTCTGATGGACGGTGATTACCAACGAAACTTTTCTCTTTTATATAACAATGCGCCCCTTTTCCACGGTGCTTTATATAGCTGTGCCTCTAATAAATTTATCAAAAAGGTAAGTTACCTTCGAAAATAAGTCTTTAAACTTTTTAGATCTCCTTGATTTTCTAATCGCAGGTTTCTTCGAATTTGAGTTCGAAAGTGACTCTTAAAGAGTCTAAAGAGAATGTAATGTTTCCGCTAATATTTCTAATATGTTGTAATATTAATATTACTTACTTCTTTTTTTAATAACATTATTTCTTCCATAGTAGTTTTATGTAGTTCTTAGTAAATTTGCAATAAAAAAAGTAAGTTAATTCAATAAGTGATTTCCCGCTTTCAAATAGCATAAGTTTCTTACTTTTTTTATTAGGAAAATTTTTTTAATCGTACAAAGAGCGTTTATTTAATTGAAACGTACCTCTATTCTAGATTCTGGATTTACGTTATTCTAGATCGAGAAAATATTATGCGTAATAAATAAGTTCAGTGTGTGATTGCTCAATGTTTCACGTCTCCGATACAACATGCAATCAGGAAGATTGATTACGTGCCTCTTTCCGGTGTGATTATTAATAGACATAGTAAAATGCAAAGTTTAAAAATTCATATTGGACATCAACACGAGTGGTCCTTCATTCGGCATTAATTTCCAAAATGTTCTTTCGTCGATGTAAAATATTGTTTGGCATCGATGATACTACGTTTCTCTCCATATGCTACTGTTCGCAGCAGTGAAATGCATAATGCATGTTCAGTGAAGTATCATTATCGCCTTTGACCCTCGATGCGGCGGTCTTTTATGATTTCTTGCCTCATTAAAATTGACTAAACTTTGTTCCTCTACGCAGCGCAGAATTTCCACTTGCAAATATTATTCTATTAAAAAAATAATGCATTCTTTTATTGCTTTAGTTATACTCTTATTCCATTCAGTGCAACAAAATATTCTACAGTTCTTTATATCCCGATGGTATAATATTTTTGTTCACCGCCCTATTCACAACTTTATTTCAAACATCAGCATGTTACGTCGAACTTTTTCCTTCCTATTTATTTTCCCTTCTGTTCAGCCATCGTGTCGTTTATTTGAAAAATATCTCAGTAATTAATGTTTTACGAACACATACAGCATTACAAATATTTGCACAATGTTCGATACTATTTCGAATCGCAGGGTAAAATTATGTTTAAAAGACAAAAGCAGGCAAAGCATTGCACTAAACAACTGACTAGTGTGATATTATAACAGTTTAATCGAAGATTTAAGGAGAATGGGTTAGCACGTTCATAAAGACCGAGGTATTTACGGAAAGATCGGAGAAATTTAAAAACTCGTTTTATCAATTTTACTTGTAGGTAGTTTACCTTCTTAATTTTATTATTAATTCAAAATTTATGCTACAGATATCGATAATAATTTTCTGTACCTTGATAGATTTTTGACGATCTCTAAGATAACAAAATTTTATCTGTGACTGTCCTTTAAGTTTGATTCCAGACGTTTCACTGGTAATATGTTTACGCCGACAGCATCTTACATCGTATTATATCCGACAGCAACTGGCTAAACGTATTCCCGTGACGATGATACAATTTGTCGTGCGATCGACAGCCTTGACCGCGGTTTATCAAGTTTTTTGCGGCTGCTTCCTGATCGGATCGAAACGTCCTTAACGTACGTAGTCCGGCATCGCGCTGTGCCGCGTTATGTTATCGCCAATAACGAGACGCAAATGAGGGAAACAGAAGTCCTTGTACAAATACGATTAGCTGCGAAACTCTGTTGCGGAATATGGTCCATGGTCATGGCGAAAGTCGGATTGGTTTGCATCAAAATCCGAGAATAGATGCGATCTACGGGGAAAATCGATTTTTGATATAGTCGCTACGACCAACGAGATTCAAAGAGTGAGACTGAAAATAGAAAATTCCTGCTGTTGAAATGACAGAATTTATGTGAACCCAGACAAGAGTATAAATCAGGTTCATACACGGTGTGTCACGGAAGTATTTGAACGCTTATCATAGAAAACTGTTGTGGACGCTCACGTTCACAAATATTAGGACACTTTTTAGTTTCGTATAAGATGTGATTATTTGTTTAAATCATCATGCACATGATCAAGTAATTATAATTTCGTGTTTGTGGGAACGACGTTTGAAACGACGCATAGGTTTCCAAGATCTACATATTTGTGAGAGTCACAGAATGAACGCGATGGATTAAAAATTATAGATGGTGTGTGCACAATACCTTATCGGAAGGGTTTTGTATGAGTTTGTGATAACATATTGCTAAACGCCCCTCTTGTCAAAGAAACTTAAATTTACCTAATATTTTATACGATCGTGGTATCCTTGAAATAAACTTTTGATCCTTGTTGAGTGAACTCTTGAATCGTATCAGATTATGCTTTCGATGAAACACGCCGTTATCGCTATAGATACGCTTCATTAATAGAAGATTTTATGAAATCCCGAGGACAAAGTGGAAGCCGCGAAAATCGAGTTTTGTCGTTTGGAGCGAAACAACCGAGTCCACGGCTTATCGTTTCGCCCATGAACTACATTTTCCCAACATTTGCGTAAACGGTGCACCCCCTACAACCTTGATCGATTATCCATCGATTCTACGTACTTCTTCGTTTCTATACCCATAACGATGCTAATCAAACTTCAAAATATTTCGTATAATCCACGTAATACATTCGTGAAAGGTTTCTACGGATACAGACGTTCAAGTACGTAGCTTTGCGGGCCTGTGTATGCAAACTAAGAGAGATAAATCAATAACTAAACCATGGATTTTTATGCATTTATGGGAAATTAAAAGCTGGATAAATTTGCGCGAGTATCCATAGCCTAGCAGTCGTCACATTTAAATTACATAAAAATTTAAGAATTTTTGCATTTTTGAAACTATGCATCTAAAAGATGGTGGATTTTCTCGCGGGATATTTTTCATAAGTAACAAAATAAACTTCGAAAGTTTTAAATAGAATTATTACTCGTGGAAATTTAACTGGGAGGAAAGCAGATAATGTAGCCCCTTGTGAGAACGTACGCGGATATTAGTCACAAACTTAATTGTCCGGAGAGGATTTGCGGAGTTCATGAAAGGCTGTTCGTGAAAGCTGACTCCGAGCGTTTCGAGTGACTCGTCCTGTTTGTAGCGACTCTCTACTCGACGTTGCACATTACAGCGGGATAATCTTGCAGAAAGCGGATTTGTATCTGTATCAGTCAATCGTCAATTCTGGGAAATTAATTGGGAAAGAAACTGCGATCGTGCAAGTTTGTTTCAATGAATCGTTCTAAGGACTTATGCAATGGCGATAAGCACCGTTCCTCGATCGCTACTCTTCGTCGTCTTTTATCTAGATTTAAGAACAAGATTCAATTCGACTTTAGAAATTCGCTTTCCCGCTAGACGATAATTTCTTTCTTCTTATCAAACGTTACTCCACAGTAACCATCGGAGATCGGAACCTTTCGCAGTGCTGGATGTAGATAAAAACGAATGAGAGTATACAAGGTATCTTACGTTTCTTGTAGTCAAAGCGTCTTTACTATATCGTAATATATTTGAGAAAGTTCGAAAGGTAAACAACACGAAATACCCCGCGATTTTAGTAATTGGAATTACGTTTGACGATATGGTCGAAAATTTTTAATACAGAAGTGACTAATACTTCTCGATATAAATATTAATTTCTCACTTTCTATTGTTTTTTATCGCAAGCTCTTTGAAGTGCTATTAAAGGGTTGTAAAAACGATACGAAATAAAGAATGTCTTGGCCTGCAAGATCGTCAGGAAGGTTTTCATATTGCTAGATTCTTTTCAATTTTGAAAGAAAAGATGTATTATAAGTATGTATATGTTTTGTTACATTCACGTAATTACATTTTTAATACTTAGCGCGATGTATATATAAATATGATCGTTTATATCAAAGCAATAAGGATAGAATTCAAGATATACAGTTCATTGTATGATAAAATTGTATTTATCGATGAGAAATAATAATTTTGTTTATTACACCTACTTACGAAAGCGATGCTGTTATGCGTAAAGGAGGTCTAAATTTATGTAGACCAGATTTACAGTTCGGAGCAATGAGTTCTCAACGAGATATAGCTTGCTCCCAAATGCCCTGTAACCTCGGAGAAATTACGAGAAGATCTATTTGGTTTCAGGGAAACTAAATTCGATTTTACGAGAGTCGACGGTGTTTAGGGAGAGGGGTGAATGGTGTGTACCTCACACGAAAGAAAAATTGAGAAGATGGACCCGTAGGAAGGTCGAAGATATAGTACATCTACACGTAGTCGATACTAATTCTTAATGATCCATTCTGTATATAGGATATTTGTTTCTATCGCTTCGTAAAGTCTGTTATCACTTTTTATTACTTTTATCAATGGTAAAATTAGTTTTTAGTATTTTCCCTTTACGTTTATGAATCTGGAAGTAATCACGTTTTTTTTTATTGATATTATCGGATGGATATTCAAGAAATTTTATTAGAGTTGATATGAAATCTTGCGATAGTGATAAACGAAGATATTGGCGCAGATCGGATTCTCTGTAAAATCCTACGTAAATTTCTGAGAAATACGATATTTTACTTGACCATCCTATGTAATATAGCTTCTTATCTCAAATATTTCCAACTAATATCAGTAATCTTTGTACTTACGTTTACCGAAAGTAGAAGTTGGAAATTGTAATGATGTCGATTTTACTTCAACAGTTGCGTATATAGAACCTTTATTTTGAATAACTGTTACAGAGAATCGAAGTTTCTATGTCGATTGTAGTTACGGTCACTATCAGTTCTCGACCCACTATCCTTTTTATTTTATAACAGTTTCAAAGCAGTTCTATATCGAATCGATTCTTGTATCAATTTTACATTTTCGCGATAAAAATTTCGTATTTCATCAGAAGCGTGCATTATGTAACTCTTGTTATTTATTTTTACTACACAGATGGCCAATGATAACGAATATTTATGTATTTAATCTTCGCAATCTGTCGTGTAACTTATCCATTTATATTCTACAAATAACTGAAATAAGAGAATTCTACAACAAGATTTACACATGACTCACAAGATATATACGATATCCTATAAAACGAATAAAAGATAAAATAAAAGATTTTGTATAATCAAATTCATGACGATATTCCTGTTTGTTGTAGTACACACGAACGAGCCATTCACTCGAGAAAGAATATCTTCGATCGGTGAAAATCACCGATGATCGGCTGCAGTGGTCTTAATCATTTTCCATCCAAATCCAAACGAACGAGTGTCTGTTGAATTGCTCGAAGTTTATGAGCGTTGTTGGTAATGGAGATAAAAAAAATAAAAAAAATAAAAAAAAGAAGGAATAGTCCGAGAAAGAGAGGATTGACAGGTTTCGATGGAGCTCGATCATATTATCGCTCGCAATTTAATGCAGGGCAGAATGCATCCCACTTTAAATGGAATCGAAGTGCAAACGGCTTTGACGTGGCGATCTCGAAATTGCGATCTTGAAAACTGGGTCACTTTCGCTTTGAATAGGCTTGACCGATAACGACAAGAGATTGAAGCAAGTGTCGAGCATCAAAATCTGTCGTTGAATAGTGGCTGCGACGTTTACTGTTTAGATCGAATCGATGTCTATAGGGGCATGGTAGATCGACCGGAAAGGGAAATTGTAGCCAGCGAAACTATCGAAGAATCGATCAGACGACATCAACGCGTTCCTACGTTGAAGAATGTAAGAAAATCTTCATGATATTTCACGATGAATGAATTATGCACGTGTAATCGGAGAGGATACGATTCCTCATACATATAAAAGTAAGTCAAAAATATAGAATAATAGATACTTTCTTACGACGTTTCTTTTTCGAAAAAATAGAATTTCAGCATGGTCGGTTGAGGATTGCTACTTGACAAGTTTTCAAATTCGTAAAGAAATCATATTCTATATTTTCGACTTATTTTCACATACAGAATAAGCTCCTGCCAATCGAGGAAATCTTCCTCTAACCAAGAGATAGTCAAATACGTAATACACGTTGACAAATTTACAAAAATCATGAATTTATGTACAGATATTATTGATGTACGTACCCTTTGATTCAATTATTTAAGTAATTATTCGACGTGTTCCTTTTTCTGAAAAAGAGAAGAGAGCAACGTGTTATGATAAGGTGATTAAAATTTCAATTTTTGGAATAACAAATTACATAGGTGCCAGAATACAGATTGTAAAATCTATGGAAGCGGAACTTTTTTGCGGTGTACAGGATCGACCTTAATTAAAGCGGCTCGCAACAAGTCACCCTTGAAACAGCCTATTCTGAACTTCTATCCGCTCGAATATCTCAAAAATATTGTATTCCATTATCGTAACGCGTTTTATTCATTGCCGCATTTATTACTTATTCCGTGATCATAGTGCACTATGTGACTGTGTTGGATCGAAACAGTGATTTATCGAGTTTTCCATTCTTTACAGTTGTATTAATATTTTATAATATTTCAATCTTTTTTCATTTTATTTTTATTTGAGAACAAATCTAACGTGACATAATGTGTCCACAATTATGTGGATTCACTTTGAAGGTCGAAGAAGAAGAAAATTGTTGAAAAGGAGAAGAAATTAGAAGAAAAATCCCCTTAACAACCGGAAGTATCGAATAATCAAGTCTTCTGCGATATTCCATCACAATCTGACAAACGAAGATTACAGAGGCAAAATATGGCAAGTACAATTTTGTTGATTTTCTGATTACGGTGTTACTTAATGATTAAAGACGATATAAATAAATACGATATAAATAAAAGATACGAGTCTCTGGGAATAGATAAATCTCAATAAGATAAACCTTTTTGTTTAGCAGAATAACAGGAAGATATAGGGGTATATGAATTGTAAAGTCTTAGGAAGCTTAGAACACGAGAGATTAAGATATTTTTTCTAAAAGAACACCGTTTATACTCTCAATCATATGACTGTACGAGGGACCATAAAAGGCTCAAATCCCTGATAAACCGATCTCGTTATTAATATCAATATTGTAATCACCCATTTCATCGTATTCACTATTTTCCCTGTATATCGAATCGATCACACGAACGAGAGCTTTATGCAGTTGCAGCATGTGACTAACAAAGCGGAAAAAGCAGGGTCAGATTAAAAGCGTGATCACGTGCGTCATTCACTGCACATACCCTGAAAATTTGCATGCACTATTCTCGTACGCGTGACAAAAATTGTTCTTAAAATATTAAAGGTCTCTCTGTTTAATGAAATAAGAGCAAGTTCAGAATATACAAATTCTAAAATCGTAGCATGGCTAAAAAGCGTGAGACGAAAATACCAAATCTCTGATAAAGCAACCTCGTTATCGATATCGACCTCGTAATCGCTTCTTTCATCGTATTCACTATATTCTCTGTATACCGCATCGACCGGATGAACGCGAGCCCTACGCAGTTGCAGCGTGTATCTAATAAACGGCAAAACAGCAGGGTCGAATTAAAAGCGTGACCATGTGTGTCATCCGCTGCACGTACACTGAAAATTCGCGCATCCCGTCCTCGTACGCGTGATTTAACCCTGACACACATGGTACACGCGAAAGATACGCATATTAGACGCTAGGCAGGTCTTGACATGAAACATCAGCGCCGCGAGTGCCCATGCCTCGTCCTGGCTACTTGTTTAATTGACCTCGATGCGCAAGTTCAAACAATACCTGTTACACGCTAAAACTGGAACGTTTATTTTCGCGGTCGATCCCGCCTTGTCTTTCCTCGTCATTGACGTTCAGCGCACCTCTTCCCAAGCGTTATGGAAACACGGTGGTGATCCCTGCTCTCTGATTATTGAAACGTCGATCAACGGGTCACGGCACGGTTGGATGTTTGTTGAACTTTTGTTATTCGCCAGGTAAAAGATTACTCTCGATTAGACGAGAATATCGCGAGAACGTTTACGTCAGAGAATGTGAAGCTTCGGGAGCTTTGGTCAGTCGCGCAAGTTTAGTGTTATAATTGGCGGAGGAGATACGGAGGTTATGAGAAGTATATATACGTTATTATACTTATCGTAGCACTTATATAAGTATTAATCAATTAGATTGAAATGTATTAAGATTAAGTGATATATACATACATTCGATGTTGTTTCTATATTCAGAGGTAGGATCGTGATAGTTATTACTTTATTATTTGGATAAAAATACCACACTTTTCGGAGGCGAAAAACCTTTATTGCACACATATGGAAGGAACATGAACAAAGGCAAAAAGAGAAAGTAAACTATCGATTAGATCTATCGACCATGTCTAGTAATATCTTCTAGTTACTCTTTCATGTAACTAGCACGTCAGCATATAGATGGCGAGCGAGAATTCACGTTGTCATTTTCATTTTCATTCAATTTATTCGTATAAAACGAGATGTATCATCTGCTAAAAAAATGATTTACCGGGAATTAGGGCTATTAGAAATTATAATTGTATTGGATAGGAGCAATGATTGATAAGTTTCAATCGAGGATCGAAATAAATAACAAGGTAATAAATAATTTGAGAGATTTTGAATGGTATAAATATGTACAATATTAATTTGGAATTATTTCTTTCTCAATTGGGTGGAGATTTGTTTGGAGGTTTGGCTAGTGGTTTAGCCGGAGATTTTTACTTAAAACTGTTTAAAAACACGACATCATTTGTATCATCAACAACAACAAGCTATTTCTTGGTTCGTAGTAAATTAATTTCGTACTTAGTCTCAAAATTACGTGTCTAATCTAATTTTTGAATAATAGATGGATGTTAAGAAGTTAAGAGATAGTTAATAGATTACAGAGACTGGGTTTATGATACGGAATTAGAATACAGTGGATTGACAGTTTCGAGGAATGGAGTTAATAAATCATACGAGTTTACGTTTGATAATGAGCCTGGAAGGTTGGTAGTTGATTTATAGTTAAACATACTGTCAGCTGTGTATACTTGGGATATTCTGTTCGTTCACCTTAGTTATATATTCACATATCATAATACCAGGGGAGCGGTGCTTGCAATTAATGGTTCTAATGGATGCGAAACCCTTGGGTATGAGGTCTGGGCCTTTATGAAAAGCAAAACCACAAATCGTATGTGACAAGGTGAACCGAAGCGGAGTTATGACATGGAAAGCGTCTTTAATGGAAATTTCGGTCACCGGTTTACTTCGTTTAATAATTCACTAGTTATTATACGAATTGATTTAATTATTAAAATTAGGAACTTCCTGGAAAGTAATTGTTGGCAGGAAAATTGACGGTAAATTATTGCTGTGTAATTTATTAAATTATTACCTTTAATAGATGTAAGGTAAAAATTCTAATATAATAAATATTAGAATATTTTACCACTCAAGTTTACTTGCAATTTTCTTGCGGTTTTCATTTATGGTATCGTAGAACCATTTCGAGTCGTCTAGTTATCTTATTTTATACGCTTTCTAAAAAATATGGAAATTGATTGAAATAAAAGTCCCGATCTAAATGTCGAAAGAGGGAAAGAAACGAAACAGAGATGAAAATTGAACGAAAAATAACGGGAGTAATAGAAACATAGTGCAGACAAGCAAGCTTCAAATATTATCCTCGACCACACGTTTAAAAATATCATTGGTGTAATGTTTCTTAATTTTGTAAAGTATATATTTTCCATCTGGTATTCTATAAAGTATCCTATACATTTTTAAAATAATTTTGAATATGTATTTTTCTGTTTGATAAATAATTTGTGTCTGTGAAACGTCACAATTCTCAATATCAAAGCGATCTTAAGAATAAATTTCCAATCCACGCTTCGTAAAGATCCAAGATCCATAAATAAAGTATCTCAAATTATCACAGTTTATTTGCAAATTTCATTTGAAATTTATTTCGTGCGAAGGGGTTAATTTTATGGGATGATAAGCACTAGTTCCTGGGTGTGTATTTATATATCGCAATGATGAACTGAAACCTTTCTCGGGCAATAATAACGTCCGAACGATTAACACAGTTCGCATTTGCAATTTACTCGTCGATATGAGTGTAATTGTTGATGATAAACACGTAGCGTTCAACGCCTCAAGCGACTTCCTGACCCCGGAATGTTGGCGGAGCTTGCGTCGCTTCAGAGCACTTCGTCCTACAAATTCAGTGAAGAACTCCAAGAAAGTTCGTTCGCTATCGCAACGCTTCAAAAATTTGCAATTTTCCGCCACGGTGCATTCAAAACGCGACGCAAATGCTTCTGGTTCCTCGTTCCTGCATATGATCACGGTGATTCCAGAGAAAATCAACAAATAATCGAGCCTTGAACGCTCTACGCTTCAAGTTCGCCATATTTATTCACTACCACGATTCTCTGGAATTTTTATTTTCAATTTAAAGATCTTTTAATGTACGTAAAAACTCTGTGCACTCGTTTTTAAATTCCATTAGCGTTGAAACGAAAAATTCGATTAAAAACGAGTAATAGAATTTTCGTGGCAAAGGAAAGAACAAATCCAGGATATGGATTAAGCAGTATATTTCTCTGCAGATGAATTCATGTTTCGATTCCTGTTTTCATTAGTTTTTATACCGTTGCAGTGACCTACGAGGCTCGAAGAGCTTGAGGGGTAGAATTGTTAGCGGGAGCTAGAGGATGTAATAAAAAAAGAAATTAACCTTGCAAGGTATTTTGAGAAAGTGTTTGACATACTTTATGCACAAACATTTGACGAGGTAAATTTCATGCTTTGAACAGTTTACTGTTAGGAAACAAATTTGATCGCCGGTAAAAGTTGGTGTTAATGGAGAGTAGGGTGTTTGCACGCTTAGATACGAGGCTATCAAATTGGAATTTTATGTGTCAACATGTCAAATATAGTAGAATCAAGTTTGTTGAATTTTTAAATAATTTGTTTGGCTTCCCATGCGATCATTTGATAGGGCTATAGATGTGTGCGATCAATGATTCTGAATTTCACATAATATTTAACAAATGGAAGCCTAATTCGTGTAATTAGAACAGAATTTTCATGTTAATTAAAAAATTCTGCAAGCGTATGACGACGGAGTACTGTACCTTTTCGTGTAATTATTCGAGAAATTAAAAACTCCCAACTCTATATATTCTTAACACTAGAATTACCGACGAGGCTAAAATATTGCGTTAGAAATTCATATACAAGAAATCAGTCAAATTAGGAAATTAAGATGGAAGGTACATGAAAAATTACATAACGCAAGAGGAAAACAAGCAAAAAAAGGAAGTAAATCCTTTTAAATTTATAAAATTACTACGAGAAACTATGAATAATTGATAATTCTATTCATTTTTATCATTCTAGTAGCTCTACTGTTAAGTTTTTACCTAGAATATATTTTCATGTATGAAATTTACAAGGAGAATTTGCAACTTACAATTTGCAACAATACTATGAAACGAAGCAAAGATCGTCTACTGTATCATTCCCCTAAGATTATATTAAATCAATTGGACATGTCAACGATAAACAATTTCAGAAAAGAAATGTTTTAGAAGTTCATCTTACAGTATAGTATACTCTGTTTGTTTACTTTGTTGCTTCTATCGCACCTTCGTAGGATGTTTTTCGGCGAAACGTTGTTCAATAAATTTCACTCGCCTCCTCTCTGCAGAACAAATCACTCAGACAGCCTTCGGTGTTAAGCTGCTTTTCGAGCGACCAGCTAAATTGCTTGCCCCTAAATAGGCCGAAGCATTAAAAGTTTCGGGGAGCTCCGCGCGACATTCTCTTCCCCGTGAAGCTCAACGATCTGTGTCAAGGTTGGAGAATCTTATGGTCTCTAGGCTGAGAAGATAACCCTCGACGCAAGTTCAGACGAAACAAAGAGCAAGATCGCTCGTTGCATCGAGGCAATCCCAGCTTTAAGAGGAAGCATCACGAAAATGTCAGATGACCCGAGCTTATTCCCAATTTTTCTATTTATTTTGACATTGCGTAGTACCAGCATTTCCTCTGGTGTAACGATACTATTATTGAAGTGGATCTATTTAATGATCAACGACGATACTCGGAGAAATATAAATTTTCTGGTAGATAAGATCCTTCGTGCAGAAGATCCTTAAAGAATTTAAAAATGAAACTATTATAACATAGAGTTGTAAAATAATCGTAAGAAATTTAAAGAAGACAAAGGTATATATTCTTCCTTTGTACGGAACAAATCATATAACGTGATAATGAGTTGATTGAAATTTGTTTGGTCCTGGATTTTACACTTTTTAGCCAATGGCATTACATCTTTTGTATACGTGTCTCTAAATAGATTTTCACGGTCACTTTTAATTTTGTTATATGCAACCTTGTAGTTTTTTGTACGCCAGTTAACAGGTGTGAGTGGTATTTATGATACAGCAGTTACGAAACACGATACGATGTATGTGGTTTTTTTATATTCAATAAGGTGATAAAAACATTCAAACACAAACGCAGGCATGAAGCGACGCTGTACGAGCTGAATTACATCCAGCGACCTAATTTTTCTGAAAATTAAAGTAGATTAAAAAAGAAGCTGTATCAGAATATTCCAATGACGGTTTTGATTGGAACAATTACTAACAAATTTACGTATTTATTTTTTTTCAACATTTACAGGTACACAACAGTTTAAAATAAATTCCAGTAAAGACCTTGCATGTTATTCAGCTTGTACAAAATCACTCTTCACTTCAACATTTTTATCTTCGTATCATTCTATTTGATAAAAAATATTTTTTATCAAGCAGGTTGAATTTGTTACAAGGTCTATTGTCTGATAGACAAAATGAACTGTAAAGTTATACATATATGCGCAACAAGAATTGAAGGTAATCTTTAAAATTTATTTAAAATAATAAGCATAAGCTTCTTCATCTGGTAAATAATAATATTTACTGTGAATTAATTAAGCTTCTACCTTTTCTAGGACGAGCTAATTAGAACGAGCTGAAATCGCTGTACATCGAGAAATAATTTCATAATTTGGTATTCCATCTGGTTTTCTTTCCGAACAACAACGCGCAAGAAGTTCCTCCTTCTCTCTCTTTTCTCTCATTCTTCTTCTGAGGGAGAATCCAACCGAAGAGCATCGTAAATCAAATCGTAAGGATTCGCAGCCCTTCAAAGGGTCCTCGAGCTTTCTCCGAGACAGCGCTGTCATCGTGGCACAAAAGCATTTTCTCGGCGGCGAGCTAAAAATCCATTTAGCTTCATTGCAGTTTTGAGAATGGAATCAGGGAAAGAGAGAAAGATAGAAAATGGTGAAAGACTGAATTCGCGATAAACGCGGACAGAATGAAAGGACGGAGAAAGAACGAACTTTCGCAGGACGAACAGTTCGATGGCGTTTTTCAGTAATATTTGTACTATTGATCGGATTCTGATTTCCAATCTGTCCAATGTCGATTTTCGCAGGAAATCGAATTCGATATTGAAGCAGCGTGTCTGTTGCTTTTTTATTTACCAATGCATTAGGGATGAGTAATTTAATAAAAATATGAAAGTAGAAAATTCCGCGTCTTTGTAATTAAGGAAATAATAAGAAATCGGAGAATTTACTTTCAGATATCAATGAATGGAATATTAATAATACATCACCATTGATTCAAATAACTATAAGAAATTCTTCTTTCTTTAGAGTCATTAATTAATAATTGGTCTACCTTCTGTCTTCTTTGCCTTTTTTCTTTTACTTTTTTCGCTTCTTGTTATTTTAATATGATAATTTTGTTAGCACGGAATTACTACAGTAACTGGAAAGAAACAAGAAGCAGCAGTTGACTTAATGTAGCTATTTAAATGTTTCAGTAGCCTCTTATGACTGCTGGGAATCCTTGGAAAAGTTCTCCCTAGGGCATCGAGGAAAAGCATGCCTTATTTCTTTCGACGTGAAGTTGATCACACGTTCGTTTTAATCTAAGGTACACTATCTTCCACAAATATTTGGACACTGATGATAATTAGATTATTGATTCATTGATGATTAATTTTATCAAGGTGAGCAAATTAAAGGCTGGAAGCTAGTACTATTCTGTTAGGAAATTGGCAAAATATAAACTTAAATTACGTTTAATTTACATGTATTGAGACACTTAACAGAAAAGCTTTATATGTATATTATATTGATTAACTTATTATATTGACGTTACTAATCTTTCTATTAACTTGGAAGAATTTTCTTCAACTGATACATAGCGTAAAAATGAAACATCTCGAAGATAAATTTTAAATTTTAAACGATAAAACATCTTTGCATTGTTTGACAATAACGATTATCGATGTTATTACTGCGCACGAAATTTTATTATTGTTGTAATATCTTATTACATGCAGTTGCGATAATAATAAAGAGTAAAATTATTACAGGTTTCCTACCTGTAATTTGGTTATCAAATTTTCATCGTAAAATCTAACTTTTTTAGAACTGTAACCAAATTGTAGTTAAATTTCTATCGCACGGCCTAATACTCTTCAAAATCATTCCAATTTCGTCATTAATATAACCTATCAGTACATAAAGCCCACGGTTTAAAAAAATACCTCTTCGATACTATATTTGATACTTCTTCAATAGTACCATTTATAAAACTCATCGCCACTCCTTTCCCCTAATCCCACTCAATATTCCAATAAATTCAAGTCACTTTAAACTTTTCACTCACCACGTTACGCTATCGTACGCTTCGAGTTCAGTAGCTCCTTCTTTTCTGTCTAGTATCTTCGTCTACGATTAAACGCGTCATGTCAGGTTCTTGCCAACGTGAACCAGACGAGACAATTATTCGATTTTGCATCACGTCGTCGTAAATCCTCGCGAGCCGGATTCCACGATTTGAACAAGCCTAGCGCACGTTTTCGATGGCGTACGATTTCGTATTATTTCAGGATATTCGGATACGCGTACAGGCAAACGGTTTGATCAACGTAAACGAGACGAGAGGTGGAATGTTTTAATCGAACGCACATGGAACGACTGTGCTACTAGCGAACGCAGCCGAGCTTCTGGTGCAATTAAACGCGAATTATTATTGCTCCAATTTCAATTAATCCTGGCAAAGGACCTCTCATGCGCCCCCGCAGGTCATCGAGCTCTCACTTCAGGTCGACGATATCGGCGCGTCCTGTAGCCGAGAATACGGGTCACGCTATTCGGGTCAACGGGAAACGTCCTTCGTTCCTCGATTCCCTTTATACACTTCCATGGTGTTCATGGTTATTTCTGTACACGAGGCTGCAACTGCACACGCTCAACGGCTCTCCAACGTCGAGCAGCGTCTAATTCGTCGGACGATTTTCCTCCCTCGCACCCGCTTGTTCCGCATTTATTTTTAAAGGCATCCACGGACGTCATACGGGGACGTCTTGATTTGACGATCGTCTCGCGTAATGAAAAGCGTCGTTCGAGTGACTCGTCCTTGCTCTTCCTTCTGCTTCTGGCCGCTACACTCTGTGTTATCTAGAAACTCTCTTCCTCCATGTCGATAATTGGCAAGGACTTCAGAATTCGTTATAGCGAAAGAGAAATGAGGATTTCACGTGATTATTTCGATTGCCGGTAGTACATATCGAGTGTTTAAGATTATTTCTATTTTCGGATCATTTTGACGAGGGAGATGAATACGTGGTTTAATCCTCTATAGGTAAATATTCTAGAGAAATACTTTTGAATTTTTTCGAATATCTTTTTCTTCTTCTTTTTTAAGTGGGGCAGGCTGTAATCATTTGATAGAGTAGATGATTGTAGAATATAGTAGAGACATTGATAAGTATTCCACAATCTTTTCCGGTATTTCAAGACTCTCCAGTAGCAACAATATTAGGCTTCGACATGAGCAATCTAGCTTTTCTACTAACAATGAATGTAAAAAATCATATTTATTCAGGAAGAATGAAAAAATAACGTTTACATTGATTATAAAAATATATTATACATCAGTTTCATAGCTAGATAGTTTTTAGTTAATCTAATTTATAAATAAAGGGAAGTAATTGATCCATCCTACGTTTTCAATTACGAGATCATTCCTTCTTCTTCTTACAATATTTCATCGGAGCCGGGCCATTTCAAAGTTCTTAAAATTGCTTGTTAAATCGAGAATATATACAACGAGACCGCTGAAATTTCCTGGATTCTTCCAAGCAATTACCAGCGCAGGTGGGATAAAATTGCATGAAGCTGTGTCATCGCTTAGAGATCGTATATTACGTGTTTATTTTATCCGATGGGATAAAGACCGTGAGTACATTCCCTGATTCCACGGATTGAATTTCAGTTTCGCGTCATTTCCATTTTTACAATTTCATTTCAGGCAACGAAGGGATAGCCAACAATTTATGGTTTGTATAAAATCAACCGGGCAAACGATGAGAGCATAAACGGTTGTTGATGCAAACGACGATATGACACATGGACCTGTGCAGTTTTGAAATTTACAGTGGTAACGCTGTGGCGAACGAGCTGAACGAATGCCAAGATCTACACGTCGAAATAACGACGCGGGTAAGAATATTCTTGTTAAGAGGGCGAGTTACGCGCGTGCTGGAAACCACACTTATCGCAATCCCAATGAAAGTTAAGAGCTCGTTGAGACACTGTCGCGATCATCCACTACTTATCCACGTCAAATTGTATATGTCTTTCTTATCTTTTATTACATTGTTATCAGACGTAAACATAATTCGAATATTTCTCTCAATTCGTTCTCTCGTGTATAAATAACTTTGCTGTCTTTTTAATTGGCTTTCTAGGTGCTCTAAATGGGCGGAACATTGACTTGTATGTCGTTATATATACATATTTTCATGAAAGCTAAGAATATTTATTACTACTTTATGTAAATCATTTGTTGAGTCAAACGTTTGAAATATCTCTTAGTCTTCGTAGTACATTTACAGTGAATACAGCATATGTTCTTGTCCTATGTTCTAACTTTATGATATAACCTTGAAACATCCTGTTTGCTGCAGAGATTATATTGTTTTAAAGGTACACCAATGCATTTCCGATTAACATATATATCTCGTTCGTTAAATTCGTAAATTTAAGCAGTTGAATATTTTCATGACCTGCAGTACGTATTTGGAATCATTACCAGCGACAATACCCAGCTGAAACAGTATCTCTCTGTTTCGTCGAGTTATCTAAATTAAACCATGGCACACAGAAATAATTAATGTGTTCGATTTTTACATGCGCAATGGTTACATCAAAGCTATTTAATGAGAAACTGTTAGCAAACGAAAATTAAATATTCATTAGACAAGGAAAGCATGTTGTTTTATATTTATGCGATTTATCTCACAATAAAACGATATTCTAGCGTTCACTCGGAAATTTCACACAGCTAGCTGTATTTTCACAAAGTATCGCGAGAGTTATCCTCTGGTTTATTCAAAAGTTATAATGGATGTCAACACACGCATTTTGACAAACACGATGTTTGACTTCGTTCCAAAGCGACGACGAAAACAAAGTTGTCACGTGATTTTTGCATATTTTTCACTTCCACAGATTTTTCGTGGGTGACGAATATTCATTTTGCAATCAATGTCCAATTATATTATATACTACGTTGGAAAATCGCTTCTGACAAATGAATGAAACGCCACTTGAAAACCATCCATTAGCGTTTCGAATTCGCATAAAATCGCGAATTTTTGAAGCGTGCTTTTGCTGAATTGAAAATTCTGTTGTATTACGTATTAATTGGAAAATTTTATACTACACTATGTATTAATCGAAAGTTGTATCGCATTAAATTGTTCTCCGTGAAATATTTATGCTGACGTTCGATACGTTGATACAAAATCCGTTTCGTCTCCTTTGTTCCTTTGTTCGGTACTAAAAGCACTTGAAATTTGTACAAAAATACCTCGTGTTAATTGTAAAGTGATTAAAAATAAAATGAAAGTTATGAATTTGAACTGCTATAGAACGAACATTTTTAGTCAAACTAAAAACTTGATGCATTTGCTGGGGTTTCGCGTGTTGTATTTTAAAAAATGTAGAATGTAATTGCTTTAGCAATATCGCTAAACTGACGAAGTAAATACGTTCGAACTCTATAAACAAAATAATTCGTTATTGTTGAATAGTTTACGATCTTGAAACGGAAATTAATTATAAAACGTAAATTAACATTACTGTGATAATTTATTTATATCGTTAATTAAATCAGAATTTACTGCAAGCGTATTCAAATTATTATACATTCAATGATCTTTAAATAAATCCCTCTGTAAAAGAAAGACAAATAATGAGCAATATGTTAATTTCACTTTCAACTGTTCAAAATTCGATTCTGCTAAAATATCGGCTTGCATACTGTTTTGTGATTGTTGCATTGTCGCGTTATACATATACGTACGTACAGTAATGTACGTTTAAGGCAAGAAGCCGCGGCCTAATGCTACGGGCAGAGGGCTTGGTAATTACATAATTAACTTGAAGATGTAGATTATCTTGAATGTTTTACGATGACACACGCCTATTGACCTTAACTAAGTACATACTTTCATTCTACCACCGAAGCAAACGCAACGTTCCTCTTCGCATTCTCTCCTTTTTACCACGAACAGGATGGTTTGTAAAAAAATTGTTGAGAAACCCGTATTTAATTCTCGTTTGGTATGGTACAAATGATAATGATAAATAAGTAACAGAACTTGTTACTTAATAAAAATATATTCAATAATTTATTTTATAAAAATCTATTTAACAATTTATTTAATAAATATTTATTTAATAAAATTTATTTCACGAAGAGTTAATGATTTGATAAAGAGCTCGGTTAACAACTATCCTTGCATTATAAGGATATAAAAGTTAGTGAGAAACGTAATACTCTGGTTGGAGAATTGTAAATCGCGTGGAAGAAAACGTGAAAGCATCGCATTTTACTGTGAATACATACAGGAATTTCGCTATTGCTTCTACTGTGGCTATTCCGTGTTGGTCTCTGAGAATATTTGAATCTTGAAAGATAAGAAATTACATATACAATATACATTCCAATTTCGTACACGTTTAATATTCCAAATAGGAAGTTATCTAAAAAATATTACTTTATACGCGTTTACAGAAAATAAAATGTTTCTGTATTTGAACTTGAAAGCACTGTGTTCTCAATGTACATATAAAGATCTACAATTTATCTCACTTAGGAATTTATTGAAAAGTATAGCTTTTCTTCGCTACGTCTTTTTAGAGATATTCAGGAGAATTTATCTCTACCTTAAAGATCATTAAAAGGTATAGCCTTTTGTTTTCCTTTTCCAAGTATTCCCGAGATGTTCGAACCTAATTTGATTGCATTGCTAAATTAATATTGTAGTGTCCTCGTCAACGAACACGAAGGACCGTTATATTTTTTTCAAGCAACGATCACGTGATCTCGGCCGAAGATCATAACTTTCATCTCTTCCCAGTGGATGTTTTACGAGCTTCATGCATCAAGGTTTAACGTTTAACGGGATATCCGGGATAGTCGTTGAAAGATTCAGATTACCTGGCTCACGGTGTACATTATGTAGTTAAATGGGGCGACCTGTTTTAATCTGTGCCTAGAGAAATTTTTACAATTTCACACAATTTCAAATATCATGACTCTTTGTTATCCGACGAGATATGACATGTTGAAAACTCGAAGTATCTTTAATCAGAAATCATTTTAATACTTTGTAATTCGCGTTACGTGATAGACTCTTGTTACACATACTGTAAATATAAATATAGATATACATCTTGTATTATAATATTACAATCTTCGAGAGACGAGAGACGACAAGGCACGATTGCACAGGTACATTTGGTTTGGTGATTAAGGCAATCATATTCAGGGTTAGTTGCAACTTCGGTACCAGAAGTTGTAGAACTAATTTCATCCTTTGAGTATGGAACAAAGAGCATTGTCATACGATAGTGATGGCTACATACGTGTACATGAGCACTTCGGGTCGTTAATTATGCCAACTCGTGCGAGAGATGCAGCAAGATGCATTTGTTAAAATTGTATTTACTTACAAGTACTCTCTTCTCGTTGTTAAGTTTTAAAGTTAGAAATACTTAATCTTTGCTTACAAAGTTAAATATTCGAAGATCCAAATTAGACGAATAAATGTTGGAAAGGCTAGGAATAAATAACACGAAAAGTAGTTACAGAAAGTTTCACAGTATAGAAAAGTCATTCGATTGGATTACCAAGCATAGGTTCGAATTTTGTTTGTCCGACATCTGCTACTAGAAATTGAATTATTCAGACCATGAGTGACCACGGGTTTCTTCCGAATTCAATATTTGTCCCGGTATCTAACGGCAGTTGTTATTTATCAGATCGTCTCTGTACTTTTCTTTTTCTTTTATTTGCCAATTTGCTCTTTCCTTTTTCTTTTTCGTGTTCAAAAGATATTCAACTTCCTTAAAAAAGTTGGACATAAAAAATGGCCTTTCCGTTACAATGGAACTTCTTTTACACGCAGTGACCACAGAAAGTATTTGCACATGTCATCATTTTCTAATAAAGCGTTTTTTACCAGGTTCTACATTTCATTTCCATGATACGTTCTATCGTATTGATATTCTCAATTCATATTCTCCGCGATTGACATAAAGTAACAAGTACTCGTGCTTATAAAAAGCTTTAATCAACTTCATCAAGCTGACAATATTTATCCATCGTAAAATATCGTACCTTCCTAGAAGATATCTAAGTCGAGTGGAAGTTACGTTTGTGTAAAAGTCATCCGATTTTTCCTAGCTTCGTTTAATGAGTTTCAGCTCTTTAAACACACGTTTTACCGTGCTATTTATTTAAGACTAAAACTCTGGAAATTACGAAATTATTCACGGATCTACCGTTTTTACAGTTTTCCTGTCGATTTGATTAAACGCACTAACTTCGTCCACCCTGTTCCTTTTCATTTAATATGCGCAATAATATGGCGTTAAATTCTTAATATATATGCAAATCATTATTGCTTTTCTGCTAAGTTACAAATTTCTTCTTCAACTTATTCCATGTATCAATCTCTTTATAATAATTCAAATTAGTACTGTAATTATTTTGTGACTGACTAATTAGAACGGTAAACTCTTTTATTTATTAACTAAATCCAAATGTTGTGAGATTCTTTCATGTTACAAAAGGCTATATGCTGTATCATTTAAGAAACTGACAATATGTTCATACGAAGACAGGCACAAAGTTGAAATGAACGAAAGATTGGTACAGAAATCGTAAAAACTTTCGTATCTCTTAATAGTTATCTTGCGTACTATGGAAGACTCGTTCGGAAAGTTTGTGGAACATTAATTAAATAAAATCGCAGAGATTTTGACACTCACATCGTTTACTACTACAACTCCCTCATAGCACGATATTAAATTTCGTGCAACATAATTTCCAAAGTCCTGGGACAACCTCGAACTATTCCCGTGGCATCAAGATTCGTGGAAATCTGTTGCGCGTAATGTATCAACGCCTCACCCGCGTTGCCTACACTCGTTGAACAGCCAAACTCGCTCGATAGTAGTAAGGCTCCTCCTATTAGGTTTCGAATTAATCATCTTCTTCTGCGAACTTCTGCGAACGTTATCGTTTCGTATATCGATATGAAGGTGTATTGCCATGGATGTTACTAAACTTGCCGTATCGAAACTCAAGGATAATGCGGTGGCAATTTTCTTGCTATCGGATTTTCCAGCTGCATCCTCTGACGCCATCGCCCTTTCTAGTTAGCTTAGTCCGGAGTTATAATCATCCAGAAGTCTATTCCATGCAAATTAGCTATATGATGCGAACACGTCGCGTCCAGATAACGTAGCAGTGTTTCTGTGGCCCAGCTTAGGATACTCTGTCCAAGACAGATGTTCCTTGATGACACTATGTATAAATTGTCCGCGATATTCTCCTGGAGTGAATTTCATACCGGTTAGAGGTGTTTTAACAACATTACAGCTCGTTCCATTTTAACCGACCAAAGGAGCAAGCGTAGAAGTTGTATAAATGCGATGTTATTAACGGGTTGACAGCCGCACTAAATTTATACTGGTTCACAAAGGTGTTTGAACGTTTATCGTAGAGGGAAAAATAGCGAGAACGGAAGAAAAGGATATTGAATGATTCCTTGAAACCGCTTTTCATAACCGCATTGTTAAGAAAATAGAATTCGATAATGTAAATTGATTGAAAAGGTATCACGATTGTGAAATACAGCATTAATACAATGTTGGTAGTGGATCTTCCTAATTAGTGCTCCATGTAAACAAGCGTGAAAATCACATAGAGAAATGAATTTTGATCCTATTTGATGCGTTATTGCCTTATCGTATTATTCGCATCAGAATGTCTATTTAATGTATAAATTATCGAGCATGTGATCTCAATCATCAGTAGCAGCTAATGTATAATATGGATTTCTCGGCAATTAACGATATCTCAGCTGCGTGCATTCATATCTATGAATTGCGGCCAACGTGTTGAGGTCATTGGTTTCATATACAAAGTTATAATAGCGGGAAAATTGCTTTTCTTAATTGATACAGTTATAGTCTGTTCAGTTTGGCTATATCTAACGGCATATCTCTGTTTAATATAAAACAACTTTAAAACTAGTAAATGTTTATATTTATGCTGTAAATTTTTTTTATACTAATAAAAATACCACGAATAGACGTAGCTCTAGCTCTCCTCTCTCCCAAAAAATACTAAAAATTTGTGAAATACGAAAATCAGATACTCTGTACCATTTAATATTTGTTAAATACTAATATTAAAAAATATATGTAATATTTATCATAAACATATATTATTGTGCTATACATTGATATACTTCCGTGTTATTATTTTTTTATTAACTACCGTAAACGATTCGCAAAGATAAATAAATGGATCCTACGCCTTTTATGAATATTTAACGTACAGTTGGATTACTCGAACATAGCGTAAGGTTTGAATAATTTCATCATTCTCGGTACATGTCCGCGTTTCTTATCTGATAATGAAAATATGCGAGAAGGCCAGAGTGAAGGAAATTCTATTCTCTTAATTCCGCTTGGTATACATTCATAAACATCAACCAGGGCAACCTTTCCTGTTACATTAGCGATAACAGAAAATGTGTCAGATAAAAGTTGAAGGTGGAAGGTTGAAGATAGCCTCACTGAGGATGGAGGATTTCCGGACGTTTCAAAGTACCAGTTATTTCCTTTAACGGGACACTATATTTCTACATTTTTATTTCTGTTTCCCTCTTATATGTAACTTGTAATTTTAGGAAAATTAAATTCCAATGCTTATGTTAACTAACGATTATGTTATCAATAAATCTACTCTATCTTCTATTTTATTATTTTATCAAAGAAGGAAAAATGATAGTAAATATTGTAAACTGTATGTATAATTAACGTATAACATCTGAAATATTTAGTTAAATTTGGTTCATATATGAACATTAAAATTAATTGGCTGCGATAATTTAAATTTCAGCGTGTTTCGTGATAAATGTAGATGAAGCAGATTGATATTTTCGGCTCCCTTTCCGTTCCCCACATCTCTCTTTTTCTCTCTCACTCTCTTTCTTTCTCTCTCTCTCTCTCTCTCTCTCTCTCTCTCTCTCTCTCTCACTGTCCCTCTACTAAGAGTATTTTAAATTCATGACGTGAGGATTCGTTCAGAGAATTGCCTTCCTTTGCATTTTTATCCATTTCAATGTCATTACGGGATTCTTCGTTAAAAATTTACATTTCTGATAAACATTTTGCAACATACGACTCCAAAATGCCAAAAAAAGGTCGCAAATTTCTGATACGTCTTCAAATTAACAGAGATCTATAATGTCTCTAATAAAATTTCGGAAGATGACAAATTTTTAATACGGTTACAAAGTAACTGAGATTTATTTTCAACAATATCAGAAAATATCGCAATCTTTCGCTATGAATTTAAATTGACAGAGGTTCATGTTCAACAACCCAAATACTAATCAGAAGGAATCACTGGTTTCCGATTCGGTTGCAAACGAACACACAGGGAACTTCATTTTTCGAGCTGTAACCACCAGAGAAATTATCCGGTCGCTTGTCCGAAACCGCACGAAACTCCAATCCTTTCCTTGGTGATCGACTCTCTTCATCCGGAATCTTCGTTTCTAAATATCAAACGCAAACAAACCGCATCGAGCTTGCGGCGCCCCTTTGCACCCTTGGCGGCACTCATGGCTTTACCACGACGATTAAATTTATTTCTCCTGTCTGGTAAAACGGATCGAAACGGTGTTGAATTATTGAGCGGGTCAGACCGCGGCTATATCCGTGTTTGATCGGATGTACACGTAACTCTGTCGCATCCTGTCCTGCGAGTAATTAGTCAATATCAATCGGGTATGGGCACTCGGGCGCATTTTAATTGTATCCAGCAGATCAATTTGAAGATTCGAATTGCTAAGGGGAGTCCAGTTATAGAAAAAAAGTTGGGTTTGGTTGATTTGAATTTTGTTAATATAACGCGATATAACGCGTTCTTGGATTCATTGACGGATAATGTTGTAAAGTATTTTATTTGTTAATTGTGCATATATACTATTTTGAGTGATGTAATATGAGGTTTTTATATAAGAAAGTATAAGTAAGTAAATAATTTTAAATCATAAAGAAATACAAAATTTGGGTTAGATTTGAGGTATATTATGGCTTCCCATTTTTATTCTATGTTTTATTCAATAAATAGCAATAATAATTTTATATATAATTTAAAAAATTAAACTAGCTTATTAGTTTATTTAAAGATAATGTTGTTACAGAATTGACAAATAATTGCCAGAAAACATTCATTTATGAATTAAGTAATTTCACTCAAATAATTGTGGATCTCGTCCATTCTAAACTTTAAGCGACCATATCTACCTTCTAACGGGTGGACCTCTTCTTCTATAATTCAATCTCCAGTAACTTTATCCTTGCATTTCTAATACTCGAAACTCAGTGACTTATAGTTAATATAGTTCGCTATAAATATTCATAACAAAATTCTTATTCTCAGAGTAAATATATGCCTGCAGCTATTATTAGAATTTTCTGACCAAATTGTCGTTTCATTGCAATCTAAATCTTACATTACCAATAGTTAATTATTCTGCAATTATTTGAAAGGATCGCAAAGTATTTCACGAATGTTCGATATAATTTTTACATCTTGGTAGAAGTGGCGAAAGTACAATAAAATGAAATGCTGAATTCAATTCAGAATTCGTTAGTTGCAGATTTCGGTAGTTATATCTTTTTAGTGGTCATATTTTTTAATAAGATAACGTTTTGTGTATCAACGAGGAGTAGGCAAAAAATGTAAAATCTTAACTAGAATATACAATTCCATTCATTAGATAAGAGTAACAAAGTGGCGTTATCATTTGTTCTTAAAGTGCTTTTAATTACAAGAAATTCGACGCTTTAAGGATTTGAAGAAACGTTGTTAAACGGAATGAAAAGTTGTTTTAAAGAAGAACTCGTGAGGTTGCTTCAATAGTCAGAAAAAATGTATTATTTAACAAAATGTTAAATTTTTCTTAAAT
The DNA here is from genome assembly GCA_014825925.1 of Bombus breviceps. Taxonomy (NCBI): domain Eukaryota; kingdom Metazoa; phylum Arthropoda; class Insecta; order Hymenoptera; family Apidae; genus Bombus; species Bombus breviceps. The sequence goes on along the minus strand of CM026183.1, from coordinate 10,514,666 downwards.
TACAATCTAATATATACATGTAATACATACACACGTACATACATGTAACTGTAGAAATTGTGTAACAGGCCTTTATTTGGAAAAACCCTTTCATGTCGACGCCACAATAAAATTACAATTTGAATGTCACTATATCCTTTGGGGTGAATATAGAATTAGCTGATGTAGATAACTCGATAAATATTTATATCTCGAGCGTGGCATCAGGTGTAGAATTGTAAAACAAAGTTGAGACTGTATGAGGCTGATGTTATCTTTAAGTTTTGTAAGTCTTGTAGTGGAGAGTGAAATGGTGGTATGATTTATCCGACAGAGGGAAGATTATATTGGAGATCGTACTTACTGGATAAAACTTTCGAGTGGAAATCTCCGAAGTATCTCGATAATTGACGTACCTGAAATATTTTGTCTGCGATTTCTCCAGTACTTTCGTATTATTATTAACTAAAATTTAATTCGTTGGAATTTTGTAAGCAAAGATAAAAATCGTTGAAACTTCAGACACTCGAGAATAAAATTTTCTTATTTATGTTGAGCAAAACTGTGATAAAAAGGTATGATTTGCCATTTTTACATTATTTTTCTCCCGTCTCTTTTACTAAGATCATTAAAATTGCCTTTCGAAGTAATATAAAACTCCTTTGGAGTATATAGCAAGTATAGTTGTAGGGTCGTTCCTTGTTAAGTCGTTAATATCAAAGTTTTTTTTTTCGAATAATTATTAAAGTCTTGATGTAAAGAAACGCTGTTTTCTTTTGAATTCATAATATGCGTAGATAAAACATGAAATGTTCATCTTTGATATTCTTTCCTTATTTTCATTTGTCACACAATTATTTGTCGGTAAAGAGATAAAATTCTTTAATAAAAAAGTACAATTTCTCATTGCTAATCCTTGTCTTTAATAACATTTTTCTACATCAGGATATTATAGTAGACTTTTCCTTCATTTCAACATTCCCTTTCCCAAGTAATATAAATATAAGAGCATGACAGATCCCATTAAAAATCGCTATTAATCTGTCGAGAAGAAAGAATAGAAACTATCTCCGAGTTTCTCCACAGTGTCATTATCCAGTCTTTTGACATTCAACATTGCATAATCTATTGCAAACAGCTCCTTTTTGATTCAACGAAATTTGTATTTTCCTAGGATAAAAATGAATAAAGTCATTATATATTAATCGCATGCGAAATAAAAGGAATATATCCTAAAGTGTTTGCCATTTGATATTGGATAAGTTTTCTTGTATCTTTGTATCTATTTGTTTCTTGTATCTATTAAGTTTGGATAAGTCTTTTCTTGTATCTATTGAAAATAAGATAGCCGTTAAATCGATAGGACTCTTTAAATCGTCGTATGATAAAAAGTTTTTACAACTGATTTCTTCGCAAGATTATAATTTCCATTTTTAATCTTTGGAGGCCTAAAAATCTCTGTTAATTTATATCGCTTTTCCTTTGAATTAATTATTTATATAGAAGCTTTCTTTCTTCTTCCATCTTTTTTATTGGTGGAAATAAAACAAAATAACAATTTTCACATTATTGATGTTACTGCACTGGCATTACTATAAACAGTTAATTAATTTAAATAAAAATTAAATTTACTACCAGTATAGTGTTGCGTTATCGACACGTCTTACTTGCAAACATAACGAAAACTCATTTCTCTTGGTTCTGCTATATCATATATCTATCGATATTTCGATAAAATATTATAGACATTAATTAATATTTTTGATAAATTATTGTTTAATGATTTCGATCCATATTTCACTACGAAGTGGGAATAGAAAATTTATTGAAAGCATGCGAGAACGAATAGACTTCTAGACCATGTTATTGACAACCTTCGAATGGTATACAGATACGTTAGAACTCGCACAGATTCCTGGAACTCATTCGCGACATGACCAGATCGGTGAAATCGAATGATTGCGGACCTCGAGGGACTCGACCCAGTCGACTACAGACCGATTATATACTAACAGAGGCTACTCGGAATTCATAGAATCTGTCGCAAGTAACCATGATCCTGTTAGAACTCGATATAGTAATTATAAGCATGAAGGGCGCGAAGCGATTCAGAATTGACGAAATATTGTTTCGAGATATGAGAAAATCGCTGAGGTTTCAAGATCTTTGGAAGATGTAAGAAGAACGCTGAAAATTACTTTAATCGCGTAAAGATTATTCTAAATCTTCGATCTATTCTAGATCTAAATTTGTTAAAATCATCGAAATCTCGTATTAATTATTCTAAGTCGCGTAAGATTTCCCAATGTCACTGAAATCAGGAGCAATTTAAAAGTTACTCAAGTGGCCACTTAGAACCCGACGTGTGAATCGTCACGAATTCTTAAGGTCTGATATAGACTGTTTTGGATTCCTAGCATCCAATATAGACTGCTATACATAGGTTAGAACTTGATATAGGCAACTCTCAATCCTACGGAATTTAGTAAAATATACTACGGATTCATTGGAATGCTATGGATGGCATGTTGTGGATCGGTTGGAACGTAAATAGATTCAATTCGACAGATAGACAATTTAGAATCAGTAAGATGAAGTGCAGAGTTCTGTAGTAGTATCTTCCGAGTTTTAGTATTGTATTTGCAATGATTACGAACGTTACCGAATCGAACATCTATCGGAATTTATGTAAATCTATTTGATAATTTGACCTGAGGATCTCAAATCCCAGAGTTTATCTGGATTTTGATATCCATCTTGGATACAATTTTGACTTTATGACGCATCTACCTAGTGCATAGAATTTAGTTGGAATTTAAGTTTTAGATCTATATTTCCTAGAAACCATTCAACCATTCGACTATAATATTTATTGCGATAATTCAGCTTTTAATTATCTGTCACATTTGATATATTAATCTATTGAACGAATCATTAATCAGACGCTTGACTCAAGATTTTAAAACCTCTCACGTACAAGATTAAGATTTAATAATACTAAATCATCGGTTGAAACGCTAGATAGAAACGAAATAAAGAAGGGAATTTTATCAAACACAGCGGGTTCATAGATAAAGAAATTATTACAAAAAAGGTTAAGTAACGTGTTAATTTATCTTGTGCAGTTAAGAGGACACTAATTTGGAAGTAATTTCAAATTTATAAAAACCAATAAAAGCTTTGGAACAATTAGAGAAATTTTGAAACGTAACAAGTAAAATATAATAAACATCGGATTTCATGGATTACAGAACACTCGATATTTTCAATATCAATGCTATCAAATATCACGTAACTTGTAACCCATGCTATAAATATATACGTTTATTTTTAATGCCTTAACGATTGTATAAAACATTCGTCATAGGTACGAACTCAAATTACCCTGATCTATTATTTTCTTGCCTTCCAGCAATACTAATGTTTTCCACCGAAAATTCTATACCTGCACGTTATAATGAATTTAGCCAATGTTTGGGTAATGGTTTCGCTCGAAACAAGCCTGCTTAATGAACGTATTCCCAGTCAAACCAATACGGCTATATACACGTGGTAACGGTAAAACGTAATTATCGGATTTCTGTTATCGTATCTAAATTTCTGTTTGTTCATCGCCACGCGATCACCTGCATCTGTGCATCCACGGACACGTAAAACTAAATATTTAACGATGTCAACGGAATAACGATGGCAGCGTTAAATAGTTGCACGATCTCCATCAGTGAAAAATATCGTTGAAAGAAAGGATTTTGCTTTGTGGAACGAGCGATTTATTTCTTAGTAAAATGTCCCGACCTTTTATCTACATGTGTTTGATATAGTTCGATCGATAGGATACCACACACGGTCTCTTAATTAACTCTTAATTACCATGTAGATACTTCGTGTTCGGTAATTAAACTATCTTCCTGAAAGGAGCGCTTCTCCTTGTCAAGTTACAGCCGCAATTTCTTTTCGAGCATTTAACTTCGAAACTTCTGATCTTTATTTTTAGTTTGTAACGAGAGTAACTTATTTAAAAAAATTGTCAATTTTAAGATATCTGAAGGAATTCGAAGAAGAACGTAACAATTCGAATGCTGTTGCAATTTCCCGAAGAATAGATAAAAATAAGTAAGAATACTTATTTTGGATATTTATGCCAATTCATACATTCATAATCTAAACGGAAATTTGTTTCATCTACTAAGTATATACTAGATAGTATTCTGATCAGAAGTATTCTATCATCCATTGTATTTCAAATATATTAACCACGAATAAACGTTGTGTGATTTATAGATAGGAGAAAAATTTTTCCATCGTTAAATGGATGGTTTCAAACCGATTTCGTGATAAATGTATTTTTTCCAATGCTGTCACTTTCCTATCAGAACGACTACATTATATTGGAATGTCGCGTTTCAAGTTTCATACAAAAATGAATCGATTAACATTTATATCGTAGGTTCCCAGTAAAAATCCCTGACGACACCATATGTCATTCATCACAGTTCACAATACGCGTTCTATTTCTGTGATATTTTTGTTTCCCGTAATACAGACACACGTCGGTGTTTCGTGTTTCGTCGCTTTCGTCCGACAATGAATATATTCGCAGAATATTGAGGTCGAAGATTGGATTAGGCAATTTGTTCGTGACAGGCTAGCAGTTATTTTTGCGCCACGTAAATCATTTCGATGAAAAAAAGCTTTCTCATTGTACGCATATACACACGCGAATAGAGACTTATTTTCTTTTGTCGGCGAGCAATCGAGATAAAATCGACATCGACGAATAAATCTTAGTTCTTTGAAGCCAAGAAAGATCCTCGAGTTATCAATTATACTTTTAGCGCGACAATTAACTGTTCGATTTTTACTGTCGAAAATATCGAAACTATTGTGAAAAAATACAGTCGCTCGCGAGAGAATTTGAGCATTTACCATAGAAAATTTCCACATTCGTGTTGTATGGATTGTGTGAAACATTTTGATGTTCCATTAGTTCCATATCCTTTAGATCGAAGCATTAAATTCAACTAGAATTAAACATAAATTATTATAATCCAAGTTACTGTACCACGTCAAATGAAGTTACTTAAAATTAGTTAAAGTTACTTAAAAGACGCCATTATAGTAATTATAATAATAAGTATATTGATAGATTTTCGAGTCGAGTTTAGTTGTAGTGCCAATGAAATGTCTAAATATTTCGTATAACGCGCATGATATATACATAAAATGTTTCTATGTACAAGCGTAGAGGGTATTCGCGAGCCACTGTACGTTAAATAATAGGGAAGCTGGTCTATTGAGTTAGTCGGGTTATAAATAGACGTCGACTGATAAATGAAACTGATGTTTAAATGTTACACAATCTCACGAGTTTGCTCTAATTACACGTACTGGAAAGAATCAAAGCAAATCTAACGGCGTTCCGATCTTCGCAAGCAGTGTGAATGCTATTTTGATTTTCCTTGTTCCGGGCGCATAAATACTCACGAAAAACCGTGCCAAACATCGTTTAATCAGCAACAGTCTGTACGTCACGGTGCTTATTTACTAGTCTAACAAGCGTATTGCGTATAATCGTAATATTTCGTTTCGACAAATATTTCGCGTACGCGTGTTTCAAACTCGTTGAAAGCTAAATTAATATCCGTGGAAAATATGGAACGTTGGATAATCACAAAAAAGGAAAGGATATGTCGTTTCATCCTTAAACGTAAAAAAATCATCGCAGAAATTTTTGCGAACGTCATTTTAATGAGATTTTAAAACGTAAAGTAAGAATTTATTCACCTCGTTTCCATTAGAGAATCCTATCTCTTCGAATCTCCATTGAGTCCGCGATGAAACATCAGCGGATCGTTCAATTTGCCCGTTCTTATTCCAATTTTAAATCTTTCGACTATTTCAACACTTACACTTCTCCATCTCCTTCGTATAATTTCCTATTATACAATTATAAGGTTATGAAATTGAACTTTTCCAAGAAATCGAATTAAACCGACGTCCTTTTTCCCACTGATCTACGTCCTTTTCTACTTATCCAAGACCTGTTTCTTTTTCCTCGAATGTCGCTTGTTTTCTATAGGGAACAAAAAGGGATGGTGGCGCAACAGGGACGGGGAGAGGGTGAACGAAGAGATGAAAAGAAAGGGACGCCAGGAAGAAAGGTGCACCCCTATTCCAACGACTGCTTGCTGCCCCATTACGTAATCGACGTGCTTTCCTTCGTTCCTGCCTTTCTCGCTTCGGGAACAGAGATTATGAAATTTTTTCCTTAACAAATCTCCCGTAACATAGTACAGTGGATCATCAAAGTATCTCGACACTCTTTGAAATTTTCTATGCGTAGGATTTTAAAATGTAACGCCGTAACGAGACACGACTTTCGTGATTATATTGAGAAATTTTTGAACGCATCTGAAAATTTACATACAAGTTACGAGATATTTATTGAAAGCGTACACTTGGCAAAGCTCACCAAGCTGTTTCAACGGTCAATTATTCTCTATGGTATTAATAAGCCATAATATTTAGCAAAATTACTTTTAGCACTAATTGTACGTTTAGGATTAATATTCATGATGTATACTAATTTTTCGCAATAAGTGTCTCGTCACTTCTATCCACATTTTCGGATTAATTTCAAATTTTATTATTATAATTACGACAGTCGTGTCTCGTGATAGTGCTGACGAAATTCGAAAAACTTTCGTAGAATACATATAAAACATACGTAAGAACTTTTTGTGATAAGTGTTTGAACAATCTCGTGATCCATTATAAGAACGGCAATGGCAAATCCGCGAATGACGCTCGATTTTTCCTTCCGTCGTCACTCCCCTTTCCTTCTCACCCTTTCCCCTATGTTCTCTCCTTTGAAACGACGAGACGTTACGGCAGACCCGATTTCCGAGAATTGTACGCGTTGCAAATAACCGGGTGTAAATAGCACGACAGCAAGTCTATTAATTAGAGGGAGAGACATAGAGAGACAAGTAGGGAGAAACTCGTTTATTGCTTTCGATCTGGCGACTCTCTTTAATAATTTCGAACGCCTGCACAAGTTCGAATTATTATTAGTCTGCCGATTATATAATCGCAATTTACGTGTTTCGCGTTTTGTTTCTAGATTTTGTAATTTCGAATCTCCATTCGAATCGAAATCTCCCTTATTCGATGGTTAAAAATTAACAGAAACGCGAATTCCTTGGTAACCTGATTTTTAAAATGATTAAATTTCATCTTCGATTTATTTTCTCGCAATTAACGAGATTTCTACGTTTCGGTATTGTGTTCGGCTGAATTGGCCGATTCTGTAAGTGAAATTTTGGAAGGGTAGATAAGTTTAAATTATTTGGAAATGTTCTGTAATATTATTTCTAAATTTATTATACTATTTATTTCGAGATGTACTGTAAGATTTGTATGCACCCATAATTAATTTGAAGGTATAAAAATGATTAAAATGATCACATAATTTATAAAAGTACAACAAATTTCTCAAACATACCTATATTTAGTACGTAAAATAATTTTCTACTTTTCATTTTTCTAATTTCTATATACATTTATATTTATTTCCATAAATTATTTATATTAATTTTTATATTAATCTATTTCCAGATATATGACATTTTAGAACCGCAGTAAGAAGAAACAATTAGTCCCATTATTGCCAGATAATGCTATTATTGCATTATTGCAATATCGCTGCACTAGCAACTGTATTATTTTTAGATGAATAAATTTTTCGATTAGCGAAGGAAAGCGTCATTCATTACTTCACTGCATAGTTATAATTAAATTATATGTTCTCTTTTATGAGTCGACTGCGATTCTTCTAGCTGTTATCTTGAATTGAAGCGGTAAAATAGGAATGGGGCGGAATAATGAGTCATTTTAATTAAAACAGTACGTCTGAGTTAAATGGACAGAGCTTGTCTTTTCTAAAGTATCGAGGAACTTCACGTCGCTTTCGAATATATTCGCTCAATAATTTAATCGAGGCGTGAAAAAATTACATTATTCTTCGTTGAACCTCTTCAATTGAATTGCTTCGTCGGTGATACGAATTACAATCTGGTACAACTACACAAATACAATTTTGTTTCTGACATTAAACAGGGCATTTGTTCTAAATATCACCAAGATAAATCCTATTATTTATATACATATGGTCATGTATATATGTATATATATACTTTTCAAAAATGAAATAATCGTTTATTGAAACTAATTTCCATCGTGTTTATTAGACCATAATACTTTCCACGTCTTTTATATTTTCTTGTTATTTTATTACAAGCCAGCTTTCCATGTTTCTTACCTTCTGTCCGAACAGACTTTGGGAGTTGACTTTCGAAAAACGCTGAAATACGTGTTCGTTTATTTTTAATGACGTGTTTATATGCCGAATTGTACGTGCCAAACTTTAACCTTCTGTAAGATATGCGTATCCTTTAAAAAAATGTGTACCTCTTATCTCTATTTTATTCAGTTTAGGCTGGGCTTTGATAAGTGTATCAGTTACTTTCGCATTATATATTATTATATTTATCTATCTATCTATCTATCTATCTATATATATAAACAGATCTATTATTCCCTTACACTATGCGTGTCTTAAAATGCAAGATATCGAATAAAGTAAAATGTATCCCAATAAATATAACAAGTAGGTGTTCTAACACCTAAATAGTTAAAGTGTTAAATAACGCTTATCTCGCGATCAAGAATCTCCATTCAGAATACATCTCTCGTCGTAACAAACTCCAATCGTCATCTTTTTCAGTCGCCGACCTTCCAGTATCAGGGAGAATAAGAAAAGGAACGAAGAAAAAAGAAAAAGGAGAAGAACGAAAGAGAGAATCTACGCGAGAGAAACGAAGATCGTTACGGCCCATTAACGCCTGCAAGAAGTTCAATGATCCATCGCAAATGGGACTCTGGTTGGCATTTTCAGCGTAAATATCACGTCAGAGGGAATCTAGCCTGTGATAAATTATTCGGAATAGGAGACAAGGTAAGGATGGCGCATAGTTCTGTTCGTTTCGACGATATTTTAATTATCGACTAATCGCGTTCAACGGCTATTCCTTGCGTCGATCTCGTCGCGTTACGTGACTTTTCGCGATCCGAATCGCCGGACCGAATTTATAATTAGCAACGAACTCTCTCGGGCACGTATGGTTTCATTTACGGATCGGCCTGAATGTAGTCCAGATGAGCTGTTATGCTCCATCGCTACGCCAACACAGATTCTGTCCGGATAAACAACGAGCGACGTGATCATTTCTGTCGAAGTATCGTGACATGAATTCGCGGCCATTATCGTGGGATTTCCGTGATTCCACAAAATGTTCTGGGACTTTGTGATTGATCCTCGTTTGGAAAGTTAAGACGAAAGTCATAAAAATCCAGGGGTTGAATCGTTGATGGATTCATTTGGATTGTTAGAATTTTGTATAGTTTCATGTATTTTTACGAATACCGATGATACTTTACGACGATTCACATAAAAATTTGGTCTGTAAAAGTTGAAAGCCCGCATTGTGAAGCGAAGGCACCGTGTTTATATTATCTACTATGTAAACAGGTAGCCTCTAGTGCTGGAATACGCAAAGGATTTCCTTCAAATTTTGATTTATTTATCATAGATGTGTAAGACAGTATTCTATATCGCATTACATTATATTATATCGTTGTAATACTCACTGGTAATAAATATCGTTTGTTATATGCGTAAGTAAGTTATATAAGTTTTCGCAGTTCAGCGATATCATTCAGCGTATCGATTGTGTGGGATTAGGATCAGAGTAAAAGATTTTGAGTGGATTATTAGGATACAATTCCTCTTGTTTGCTTTGAAAGAGTAGGCTATTGTGTGGAAATGATACGAGATATATGCTCTTAATTTTCTTTAAGGTTCTTTTTTAAATATTCGGTTTCTTTACATAAACTATCTCTGGTAACGCCGTGCAACATTTTCACGTCGGTAAGGCAAGTGCACTTCACCTAAAGCTGTCATTCGCACGTTTCTAGTATATCTTCTGTTTTTATACGAGTATATATCTTAGAACCGGTCTGATATATTTTAATATTGTATTATAATCTGGTTTATCTTACTTTTTTTTCAGTCTTGACTTAGTAGAAATATTTTTCTTTTGTTCGTATTTTGTATTTTCGAAACTTACCTTTTTTAGTCGTCCAGCATTTTTTTTTTTTGTTACCGTAGTTTCTTTTTTTTTGGCAGTTTTATGTTGTTTCTTACTATTAAACTCTACCGCTTTTCTTCATTACTTTTTTCATCGTTGGAATTCCTTCTTCATTGTATTTGCGACGTTTTATCGTTGTTGGAATTTTCTCTTTGACGTTTCCTTGCTTTTTAATTTCTGAAATTTCTTTTTTTGGTACACCCATGTTATTCACTGCTGCTTTTTTTTAAACAATTCTTCTAGAATCCCCATAACACCCCCATAGTAGAAGCATTGTCTTCCGAATATCGAAATGTTTCAACATCTCAATTTTTGACTATGTTATTATAGCGTACATGAACATTGGTGAAAAAATTTCCAGAATAATTTGGTAGGCGTCAGAAACAATTTTTAAGAAAATCTATATGCAAGAATCTATAAAATATTGAAGTTATAGTACAAAGTAAAGCAATCTTTTACTTAAGCTCAGTTTTTCAACCTTATTTATAAAAATGTGACATTGCGCAAATATTCTCAATCTAGTAATTATGTAATTAATTATTAATTTTAATCTTCAAATCTTCATCGAGGGCTCGAATGCCTGAGAACAATAATAAAAGAAAAAATATTTCTTATTCGACGGGGGATGACGTGAATAGGATCGATGATATCTGAAAGAGATGTTTGTGCTCCATTCCCTGGTTCAATATTTTGGAAAAGGGCGAAGGTAAATGGATTCCGCGTGATCCGAATCCTCGAGTAATCGTGATCGATCGGCTGCTCGCAGCAATGTTAACAACGAATGACAATTCATGCACGTTGCAAGATTCGATTCCCTTATGTCTCTTCATGTTTTAATTAGTTTAATTCTGATAGCTTCTGCTATGAAATTAGTCAAATTATTGAAAAAACTTGACTCCGCTTGAGAAGACAAGGTGAAGATAAACCATCGAAAGAATATCACTCGAGGAACCTTTTTCTCGACGTCTCTAGCATCTCTTGTTTCCTTTGAAATCTTTCAAATTCATCCGTAGAATCCGGTATACGAAGACTTTGTGCCGATTTTAGATTTTTAATTTAACCGTATACGAGTGTAATAATTATTTAAGAAAACAAGTTCATTGTTCACTCGAATTGCCAGTCCATTTCATGGCCAGAATAACTTTTTTATTTTGGGAGTACCGTGAATACGCTGTGAAGCTTCTTGGTAAATTGTGTCAACTACTCCCTTCGATCCAGATAGATTCGTTTATATCAGTCACCTCTTACCAATTTTTTTCACCTTCATTCTGTCTGTCCTGAGCTAAAAAACTGTCTACCCTTGAATAACCATGAAAACCTGTCTAAAACACGGGCGCCGATGAAATATGGATCATTCAGTCTGTATGCGACACTTCCCAAGAGTATCGAGCATCTCGAAATATATTTCTATTTGGATCCAAGATGAAGCGCGAAAGGTGCAATCTAGGAATGAAATATCGTATAGACTTCTTCTGGAAGATTTCATCGAACTTTTTTGTTTCGTATAACTTTTCCTATATTCCATGAAATTTTATACTTTAATAATTACATTACTCTTTAATAATTTTCGAACAAAATGATCTTGTCGTAAATTAAAACAGAATTTTCATACGAGTTTCACTTGTGCCACTTCTCCGCTCACGTATTTTATCCTTCTCTCGTATATTTCAATAATTGGCTATCAGTTTCAGGATATTTTATTAAATTAGGACAGTATTTGTAGGTTTATTTGAACGAATCAAAGCCTGCATTATGATAATAATTTATCAATGAGGTTTCTATTAAACGATCTGGACCCTTTGATGCATCGCGTACACGCGCACAACTTTCTTCGGCGATAGTTTATTTTGTTTCTATCCACACAGTACACGACGCTGTGGTTTAATCGAACAGGGAAAACAAATTTGGTTTCACAGTAAATATTTGTATTGTAGTTTGAAGTCTGTATTTTTATCAGCATAATATCATGCGGAGATGTTGCTGCAACGTTTAAACTTTATCATTTACTCAGGGGTGAAGATACTCTAAACGGTTATTTTTAGCGATGATATTTTTTTTTTCGCCTACGTTAGACGTAGAACATATATTTTCTTCAAGTACAAGGGTTTCAATCGCGCAATCCTTAGCTACAAAAATAACCAAGACGCAAATAAACTGCGCTAATTATAATGTTTACCCCCACTATATGTCTAATGACTAGAAAGAAAAAAGGAAAGATATTTCTCCGTGGTGTCTTATACGTGTAAATCGATCTTTTCTTGTTTCACCTTGTTAATCTAAACTTTTTACTATATGATCCTGTTCCTTTCGCGTTTCTTTTATTCGTATATATTCGTATACTAATAATTTCTCGATGAATTAACCTAAATAGTGTCTCAACATTGACACGATTTCTTCGCGTTTTATTTCAATAAAGCCAAGAAAATGGAGCAGTGTTTTAAAAAGAAGGACGACATGCCGCGATCGAACAGCTACCGAAAGGCTTTTATGATAATGTGGCGACGTTTAAGAATCAAAAATGGCCAGTGGGGATCATAGGATGGTAACTTAAACCGCGAATATCGTCTAAGCTTCGTGCACACCAGAAATAGAATCTGGGTTTACAGTAGAGGCAATAGCCTCTTTCAGAATTAAGCGCGGACTGTCAACCCTATCGTGGCATCGATAATCTCCTGCTTTCTTCTATTCAGATCGTCCGGTTACGCAGGGCGTTGTATGCGAAAGATAAAAAGAGAGACAGAGTCCGAAATTAAACCCTGCTCGTGAAATATATTTAAATTTCGCCTTTCGTTTGAATAAATATCCATAGCAAGTGATAAAAAGTTTAATGAATGCGCGATCGTCGGGCGCAGACGGCGTTACTTGAAAGTTTCACGCAAAAGTTTTCAATTTATCGAGAAAAGGAAGGGATTTTCAATGCATAATTATCAACCGATTATTCAAGGTTATTAATTAGCCATGGATAGGACAGGGTGGAATTTAAAGGATGCAAGTTATTGCACTCAATATCATTAAGTTGTGTAAAATGATTTCCCGATAGCAAACAAAATTCAGTTTTAGTACACGTTGTTCCACTTCAAGAAAACGATTATAGGCAGACTTCATTGAATATCCTGTTCACAAAAGTAAAATTACTTTATTTAGAGCCGTTTGAATTCGAGTAATTTGACGTTAAGTGGACGGCTAATAGAAAGTAGAAATGATTTTATTTGGCATTTGTCGTTCCTTTCGTATCAAGAAATATCAAGTTCACTCGAGAGGAAGGATATTTTAAGACAAGTAAAGTAGTAGCTTTACATCGATACAATTTCAAGCTGCTTTAAATAATTTCGAATTCACATAACTTGGCTAGCTTTAACCTAACGCATAATACCTACTCGTCAGATCGACAAAATTAACATATTGGGATTACTTTCTATAACAAACGAACGATATTTTCTTTCGCGCTCGCTAAACAAACACTTGGAACTCGGCCCATTTTCCAGAACAACGAGCGCGCGAGGAAAGAAAATTAATTTTTTATTCGCGTATAAAGAAATCCTCGCACACCCGTTAGGAACGGCTCGATTTTCGAGGCAAAATATTGTCCCCATGGCAATCCCTTGAACAAAGTTCAAAGCGTACTGCCGCTGCAAATTAGTGAACACGGAAGTTTCGTGGCTTTGTATATTCACTCGGTGGTGGCAGTGTTTTTGTTTTCCTCGAGAGACGTTGAAAAGCGTCTAACGCGTGACTCGTTCGCAGGACGAAAACGCGGTTTCACCCCCGGCCAGTCCTAATTAACGCTGCTTTTCGAACGCCGCTCTAAAGTCCACAGGGTTAATTAAATCCTGCGCGTCGATTGTATTTGTCTCGCGGTTCATTCACTCGTTCGACATGTAACGGCTTAAAGAAAATGAATTTATCGCAAGATCACCCCTTGCTGCGTCGACCCACGACTATAAGGTTGTCTCGAAGCCTGTTCTCGTAATTGCTAAGATAATAAACGGAAGGAATTATGGGCGACGTGGCTCAGGGAGCACAACGCCTTTGCTTTTCACCCATTCGTTCTCGAATATCTTTAATTTAACGAGAGTTCAACAACCAGACAGGTTGACGCCGAGGATTAAACATACCTTTAATCGCGATCAGATATACGATTCTTTCCCTCTTTCAAATCCTCTGACGCGTAACGAATGATAATCATTTCGAATGGAAAAAAAGTTATTCCAGCGTGAAAAATAGTTTGTGTCCTGATTCCCTTTATGCAGCTAATAAATTTGAAATACGTATTGTAACAGTTGTAACGTATTTCTCTTTGATTGTTTTATTTTGTCAGACTTTTCTTCGAATGTATTGTTTCGTCTATCACAAAGAGACTAATGTTTTTACGCGCTTCGACGAGTTTCTCTTCTTTTATATTAATGTTAAATATATTGTAATTATAATTAGATAGAATGGCGAAACGACGAGAACGTGTTATGAGTTATACATTTCGCTTGTCGTATAGAAAGTGATATTTTATGGGAGCCTCCGTGACGGCTGCAATTTATGAGACCGATGTACGATCGTAATGAATCGACTCGTATTTTCTGGATACGTTTCGTATTTCACGCAAAATGAGAGGAATAAAGAATTCTGGTATCAGACTAGAAATATCTTGAGCTGATTTTCTCATTGAAACCTGAGACTTTCTATCTATCCTTATTAGTTAGCAATAAGTCGCATGATCAATTCGTAATTTTTAGAATAGAATAGAAATTTTATTAGTTTACAATGGCGTATTTTCTTGAATTAGGTATTTGTTATCTTTCTTATTGACATCTCTTGCTTAGAAAATTATCACATTAAAACGGACACGTAGCACCTGAAATAATAGTTAACTTGAACGATTATGATACGATAATAGCAAATAATAGTAAGGAATGGGGTTGACAAAATAGAAATTTGTTCAATCACAATCGAATCATTGAGAATCGATCTACTAATCAGTTAATTCATAAGAACAAACCATCGTAATTTTTAATACCTTTTATATTAAAATTTACCTATCGAAAAATCCTTATAGTATAGAGATATATATCCCTATATATGTTTTCAATAAAATATATCTCTAATAAAAATTTATTGAAATATTGACACATATAAAAATAACATAAATTAAATATAACCTCCTTTCACAATCTTCAATTTTTTTCGAAAAAGTTCTCCAATCACGAAAAGCTCTATTAATAGTCCAAAAATGAAACATTAGAAATCCGGATTCCCTTCGATTTCCATTTTCTTTGCTTATTTCTATTTTTCACCCTACAGGTAAATTTCCTCGACTACGTCGTTCAATAACCCAGTAGGTTGACGACCGGGGTTAAATTCCGTTTAGTTTACAATCGGGAATACGACGCTTCCCGCGTGGTTGCGTTCTCATAACCTTCATTAAATGCGAGGATATATTCGCGACAGATCGTCTTACTGCGGTAAGCTCGCGACGAGGGTTAGGCGTCTCCCCTTGCCTACGTCGTTTATGCCGTACCACCCCTTCATCCCTCGAGTAACTTGTTAAAAAGTGTAAAAAAAAGTTTGTTTTTCTCCGTCACCGTCGAAGTCAGTCGTCAAGGAAAAAGAAGATCGGCGAACTTTTCGATCGCGTTTCCTTATGAAATTATCGTAGACAATGTCGTCGCTGCTTAAAGATTAAAGTAGAAAATGACGGGAAAACTGTAAGCTTATTGAATTTATAGGTAACGTCGAAACGAGGGAGCATCTGGTATTTTAACTATGCTTTTAATATTCGACGTTAATTTACGTAATATCGTAATTACTTAGCTCTAGTATTTTCTTTAATCGGGCATGTTGCGAATAGTTACTCTTTCACATTTTACATTAATACGTTTTGTATATTATTTTAGAGGATCGAGTAGAGGATCGAGTAGAGAGACCGTAGAAGATCGAGTTTGAAGATTAAAAGTGTTCTCCAAAGTGTCGACTCTCACGACTTGCAAGCTATTATAGGCAGAAAAAAACTTTACAGAACTAACTAGACAGAACCTTTTTTTAATATTCTCTACAAGGATTTAGAGAGAACAAATTGATATTACGATAATATTTCGTAATATATATCCTTTAAACATTTCTCTTTTTATTAATAGTAATTTAAGAAACAAGCAATATTTGTTTTCATAAATTAATTTGCAAAATAAATAATACGTATTTCATGTGATTTATAAAGGCGAAATGTTCTTATTTATATGCTTGTCGATGTGTTTAGGTTTACGGGCGTTTCTTATATACCTGTCTTTACGAGCACCCGTCAAATTGACAGGTAAACGAAAATACGCATTTTCTTTAAAAAATCGATTTATTCAAATTAAGTCTGAATTGAACAATATTAGGCTTCACGTTTAAGTAAATTATTAATAAGCAAAAAGTCTTTTTTTTTAAATTATCACGGAAATGATAACAATAATATTAACGGTATAGGGTAATCATATTTATTGAGCACATTTTTTATAAATATACTAAATTTTCTTTGTGCATTTTCTGCATACGATCTTTTTTTTGCAATATATACAGCAATTATTGTTTCTATTCTTTTTGCAGTAGGCTACTTGGCAACTTTTTCGCACTTCTGACGTTGAAGGTGACAGAAATGAAGCGTCTGATCTTTGGCGAAATATGAACTCCTTTCTGGATATTTTCGATCCGGTGCACTCTTTACATCCACGCGTTTATCGTTGCCAAATCTAAAATATTGAAAAAAACTTGAAGGGGCCATCGGAAACTCCCTGCTTTCATACTATATTTGCGTGCCATCTGGTCAACGACATCCACACAAAACTATGTTTTATTATAAAAATAATATCTGGTTAATTTACGATGCAATATGTTTAAAATTAATGCTACGATTTTTGGGATATTTCATTTCGAAGTTTGTAATTCGTCAAATTGACGGGTCCCGTAAACCTAGCGTTAAGAACACTATCTTTCCGCTATCTTTATAAGTTTCCACTCTAACGAGATAAAATCAGCACGAAAAATTACGAAGAAGATTGAAAGGAAGCACGAAAAATGAAACGATTCACGTTGAAAGATCCACGATTGTCGATTGAACGATAAAATTAGAATTCCCTTCGTGTCTTGCTTCTTCTGGTCCCGTTTACCTCAATCGTTGAAAAGATCACTTTGGCAGCCTCTTTTTCGAGCCGTTCGAGCATTCGCGTTTCCGCGAGCCTTCTTATACCTTGGGAGAGGGGCTGTTTACTCGGCCGCGAAGCCTAGCAGACAAAGCTATCGATTACTGGTCGACTATGTGTCGTTAAATACGACACACCGGGTTTGGCTCGAGCTTGATAAGCTGACAACTCCTTGTCAAAGGCGGTGACGGAGCGCGATGAGGGCACCCTTTGAGTCTAGGATGCAGATACACGTATCTGTGTCCTGTGTATATCGGAGGAAAATACGGTGTTTAAGGTGGGTGCACATTGCACATGTGCAACGTCTTCAGTGGGGTTCAGCGATTCTTTTGTGTTCATTATGTTCTGTTCTGTTCACTGTAATATCAGATTTTAGGTCACAATGCGGAATTTCAAATTACAGTTGTTTATCTTCCAGATATAAATTTTGTTTTTTGGTTTCTCGAATTGGATGATTTTTGTATTTGTAATGTTAGGATGCCCTTAGACGATCAATAATATTGTCAATATAATATCGTCAACAATATTCTCACCGAAAATGCGGTTTGTTAATAAATATTGGCAATTTTTTATTGACGATACATATTGATCCTTTTAGTTCAGAACTTTCAAATATTGACAAATATCATAATATATATATATATATATATGTCACTTTTATATTTGTTATTTTTATATATATAACTTAAAGATTGATTATCTTATATTATTATTTATTAATTTGTCCTCATTTCTTTTACTAAGATAAACTGGCAACTTTATAAAGAATAAAGTCTTTCCCACTTTACAAATTCATTAATTAATAAATAAACATAAGATTAGCAATTTCAAAAGCTAACTTATATAATCACAAAGTATATATAATCACGTGTATACCCCACGTCTCAAAGATCGAACAAGAAACACAATTAGTAGAAATGTCAATCCATCGAAAGTTCCCTCAACTCTGCCCCGATCAAACGCAGATTGCAATACAAGGATTGGTTAAAAATTGTGGTTTCTGAGTACCACCGCGACGGACTTTGGCTCGTGTATTATGTACACGTGCAGCTGTGACCTGATTTATAAACTTTTTATGATCACATTCGTTTCGTACACGGAAACAGATTTTTGTTTCTTTTCATAGTTTTGTTCCATTTGGTGTTACGCTTGTTGTCCAAGCGTGTAGCAGCAACACGTGCTAGATATTTTCAGCAGCGTTGAAACCAGCCTGAAACAAGTTTTGGCCCGTCTCGATATCACTAATATTCTCGTAATATAGCCGAACATAACTTTCAGATCGGAAGTTCGACAAAGTTAACGGCAGAACGACCTACCGTGAACTTTACATCGTTTCACCCGAGTTATCCGACTGTCTCAGGTTTCCGTCAACCAACTTCCGTTGAATTCTCGCAAACTGTCCTCTATTCTACCTTGTACCGGTTGTCCTTTGGGTGATTTTGTCACAATGATTTATTCTTCTCTTGACTAGTCGCTTTGTAATTGCTGGATTTCCGTCTAACTGAGGAAGTCACATGTGTTTTTGTTCTCATGTGCCGATCTTGCATAAAGTGTAAGAAGAGGCAACGTGTCAGAGATAGATGCATATTTTTACAACTGATTCGCTGAGAAGCCATAACTCATTCCATAAATTAAAATGCATAGCGAGATTTTAATTACAAACATCGTTCTTTGTAATTCTTTTTGGAATTGATGACTATTTGTTGCTACTTTTTAAATTACTTTATGATTTGTTTTCATCTTTATTTCATTTTTTGGAAAAAGATGGTACAAATATTAGTAAGTTCCAAAATGAAGTAAATTTAAAAAAACATATGTACTTGCTGATTACATTTTTCTTTATATTCCACGAAGCCTTATATAATTTTCTGCATTCCACGAAATCTTCTCAATTTTACATTCTACTTCGCTGATCCTCTTTATCCTTACAGAACAGAATCGTTATCGTGCTCGGGACAAAATCTCTTAGCTAAATTCTCAAGAATTTTCATGCTCTAAATGTTAAGTCCAAGGAAAAAACATATTCGAGTGGTCTGCATAGCCATTCGTCTTATAGATTTCTCGAAAGTCAGTGGAGAATAAAGAAGGGAAACGTGTCCCTCCTGTAGAGGAAACACGAGTAGAATCGAGTTTGCGTTACACGGCTGTGTATATAGAAGGATACACGAGGTCTTCACGGGGCTCGCGATTGAAAATCCTCGACCACTACGGAAACGATTTTTCTCTGTTTCTTTACGACCCTATTCTTAGGGTGAACAATTTACCAGGGTTTTATCACTTCCTTTATTTTCCTTAATATCTCTTTCGTTCGGTCATTTTCTAGCAATAAAGGATATGGAAAGAACAAAAGATTTTCATTTATAGTTATACGACTTTGCAATAATTATCGTAGTTGAATTTTGTTAGTACGCTGAGAGAAGTAATCTTCCGACTCTCTGGGCCTTTATTTAATACTTCTTCATCGTTCCTCTTTTAATGGTTTTTCTAAAACGATGGAATATTAAAAGAAAATTTCTTATAATCAAACATCGCTTCTTTCTCAATAAATTTATGAAATAGGGTATCTATCAAGGCTTTATCTCGTAACTATACATTTTCATCGATGCGATAGAATCTGGGGCGTTGGAACATTTAACGAATGACTGTATAGAGATAAATTGTGGGAAGAATCAGAGTAGACATAGCATGAAGACGTCAGCAGAGGCAATGTGCAAAAAGATGTACGCTCTTGATATAAGTTACTACTGCAGATATCGAGATTTTTTTTCTAATTAAATAAGTAAGCTAATTATTTAATATATAATTAGATAATTTTGGAAGGGGGAGTTCTACAGGAACTATCTTTTTTTATCAATTTCTTTTACGAAGTTAAAGTTTACACAACTACTTTTCCCTCGAGATGTAAGAGAGCAATGAAATAATTCTCTTTTTCTCTACATGTCTACAAAAAAGATCACGTAGAATTACAATCTCCTCATTTTCTTATTTATGTCTAGTTACTCTTTATCGTTATGGTCAAGATTTGTTTCGCAGCTATCAAGTAGCTATCGAATAACGTTATGTAGTCACAGTTGTACGAATGATAAGGAGAATATCGGTCATTTTTGACGACCAACCTTATTATTTCCTTCCAAAGAGTCGGTGGTTGAATACAGCTTTCTCTATTCAAAGTTTCCCGTGAGTGATGCAATATTTTATCGAATGAAGCGTGTACACAGTTAAAACGATTGCGACCGCACGTGCAATTTCCGTGCTTTCTTCACCCTATTTTTATAGACCTCGCGGATGGTTTCGCGACACGTGTTCGCCCTCTTTACGACACGCAAGCTGGAACAAACACGCGTGGTACTGCTCGAGTAACGGAGAAAAATTGACGTCCCGGCGATCCCTTTGGCCATCACCTTGGACGTAAATTACATTCATTGAAATAGACGCTTGGCGTGTATATTTGGCGAACACGTGTAATGTTACCTGTTTTTTTTTTTTTTTTTTTTCGAACTATAGCATGAAACGAGTTGCCATTCGTTCTTAAATTAAGTCTGTTAATTACATTTCACATCTTGTAAAATACTTTTTGCTGTTTAAAATTGACATTGCCGTTGATATAAATATTAATAACGCTAGTGTTTTTTGGACTTTTTGTAGAATTTTGTCGTGCAATTTTTGACTAATTTGATGATAAATTAAATTAGGCAAATTGGTAAATTATATATTATACTTTATAAAAATGTGTTTTGTATGAAGGAAAATTTGAAATTAAATATGGTGTTAATCAAATATTAGTGGTTTTGGGAAATTTATTTTCACTGTCCTCCCAAATATTTCAAAAATATTGATTATGGTAATATTATAAAGATAATATACTAAATAAGGTATTATTACCATGCCTTTGGATTTATGACTTATTTTTAGGAATCTTATTTCCCTCGGATTACAAGTTGTTGCTCTTTCTTTACATTGTTGCAGTACAGTGTTTACTTGTAGAAACTAAAAATAAATGACATAATGATCAAGAAATTGCGGACAGACGTGTCATATTTCTGTCCCGTAATATTCATTTGGTGTTATTTGGAAATCTTTTACTAAGCACATAGAAGAGTTTCGCAACTTTTAATTTAAAATGCGATAAAAATACCTTGCTTAGCAAAACTAAAATGGTAAAGATAGAATTGACTATATTTAAAAATAATACAATTAATATATTTAATACAATATAAAATAATACGTAAAAAAATACAAATTATTTTTCTAGAAAATTTCTTTTAAATTAATAATACTTATGAAACTGAGCCATACTCGTATTCTTTCTCTTATATCCCTTAGAATGCTCATTCTTTATTGCTACAAAACTGCTTTAACTTTGTTTTAATTATTCAAAAAGTCACCCAATATAAAACATTCGTTCCTTAATATTTCCTTAATTAATTAATTTAATAATTAATATTTCCTTATTCATAATTATTATTCTAATATTTTTCACATGTCTTTCAAGAAGTTTATGACCATTTGCGAGTAATTCAAGTACGTGTAAGATTTTCGACGGAATATTTTGCACAACATAGATTACTATTTATTGAGAAAACGATTCATTCGAAGCTAGCTTTCGTTTATTAATGAGTTTGCTCAACTCTATTCGCTTATCGGGCGGAATTGATCATTCTTATAGTGGTACGTGTTTCGAATACGTTTTCATGGTTGAAGCTGACTAAACACCATCGATACAGTTGGAGAATAGAACTTGCGTATACGTGCTTAACTATGTTAGTAAATTTTAATGGAGTTATTAAAAATGGACGAATAAAACTCGAATAAAATATATATACGTACTATTGTATAATAGTGTACGTGAAATGCGTAACATTCAAAATATGGAATTTATTGCGATAATATATAGTAACAGTTTGTTGCTGTATTAAAGCAATATAAATTTCAGAAAATTTTTCACACGAAATTATACTTAAATTTATTTGATTGCTCTTACATGAGTAACTTATGGTACTTGTATATTTGCACAAAAGCAACTAATTTATGGTAATAAATTTGAAAGATAAATTCCAGCTATTAATCTCGAACTTTTTCCTGAATTTCAATGTTATAGATACAAGGTGCTAGAAAGGTAAAGTTGCTGTACTTTGTGCAGCTAAAGATCCAAATATTTTTTTTCCACTTTACTCATTAACTGTATTTTAACAAACAGAGATTGTCTTCTATATTTTATGTACAAAATATATCCTAATTTACAAACCCTAATCTCAAAAAGAAAAATTATTCCTCCTTAATACTATTACAAATCTTACTAGTCAACGTATGATCTTTAAAACAAAGTTAAATGAGTCATTCGTACATTTTTACCTCCAATCCTCTGTGTGTGTGTATATGTATATATATATATATATAAATGGAAACTTACTTTCGATTATATAACATATTTTGAGAGGATATGGTTCGTGAAATAAAGAAGAGTTGACCGATCTGGCTCAACTACCCTTTACCCAGAGGTACGTTGAATATTATCGTCTGAAACACATCTCCATCGCTTAAATACTATTTTCTCTCGACATGTAACAACACGTCGACGGCGTAATACCATTTAAAATGCATTTTCCCATAAAGATATGTAAGTGGTAGGTGGCACGCTATAAGACAGAGACGAGCAGAAGATAAAATTTAATGTTACGATAAAGAGAAGGCGGGTACAGTGGTATTGTCGTGCATGTATCTAATCGCCAGGCAACCTTCGGCCTAGATTAACAATCCATTATGCACATTTCCTCTTTCTGACAGTTTCTCCGCGGCAACTAACTCGCTTGACAAATTGCAGCGCGCGCGAACCCTCAACGAGATTCATTTCGAATAGCTTTTATCTCTTGTGATTGAACGAGAGTTCGACGATTTAACAAGAAGATTACGCGCACTACCTACTACTTCTACCAACCAGAGCAGATAAGATTCAACGAATTTGAATTCTCAATGGATTTTCTCCCTTTAACTCGAGGTAAGTTCGTTTCCCCCTGTTTTAGAGAATCCGAGCGTTTTTAAACAATAAATTATGACGGATCCTAGGAGTGCTCCGTGAAAATTAAATTTACGCGTGGAACGAAGTTGAAGCAAGTAGGTTTACGTAGCTTTGAAATTGAAGGTGTAATTCGCTTTCATTTATTAGTTGGTTTATTAGGAAGTGAAATATTCAAAAAGTTGATTCGTGAACTTTTTAGGTAATCGAGTGATTGTGCTGATTCTGTAGAAAATAGATTTGAAATAAAAAATTTGAAGTAGAAAATTGTTAATCATTCATTTATCGATGAAAGAATGTTTTCTCTTTCACGTGGGCGATCGAAGTTTTAAATTTGGAATGTCTAGAATAAAATATTGCTTGCGTGTATTGTTTATTACTAAGAAGCTGATAAAAACAGCTTTGTATCGCCAAATGATATATTATCGTTCGGTAGAATTATACTGATAAATAACTCATTTTTATACTTAACTTTTTTAGATTTTTAAATATATTGTTCTTCTAACAAACCGACCGTATAATTTATATTTAGTAGGTAACCTTTTGTTCGGAGAAGTGAAACTGAAGTTGGAGTTTGAACTAAACTTCGTCACAAGTACAATTTGCTTTTATTGAATCGGTACTACATGTAATCCGTGCCATAGTACGAAGTTACAGCACAAAGGATTAAAATTATCGTAGGAGTAAAACGCGCAGGAAATTGTAAACACAGAGATTGCGTAGTCAATGATTCTCTTTAAATCAAAGTTATTTGAAGAAGAAGAAGAAGAAGAAAAAAGAATTAATATTGGCATAAAGTTACCAATACCAATGACATTATATTAATTCCACTGATCCACAAAAAAATTGCAAACATTACGGTAACATTTATAAAACAAAGCGAAACACCATAAAATCAACGAAAAAGGTAATTTCGAAAAAATCTTCCCAGTGTAAAAATCGATTTACGATATTCGGGCCGATTTATTAGATCCTCGATTCTAATTCTTGTCGTAGAATTGACAGATGCGCATAAATATTAACGGACGTCCAAGGGGATGGGAACGACGAATTGCGCTGTGACGTAATACAGAGGGGGATTTCGAGGGTCAGACTGAAGGGAGGACTTTCGTTGAATATTTTAACTGTCTTCCGTAGAATCGCTTAATTAGTAAACACGATAGACAGAGGAAAAGGGGAATAAAGTACGATCGATGTAGAGATACATCGAGTATGTTAAAATCCTATCGACTAGAATAACAAGAGAAAAGTTATAAAAAGAAGTCGAAAGAAAGTGTTAGGATATACTCTGAGACTGAAGATTTTCGACGAATATCTCCTAAGAATGGATCTTCGGCTCGATACCATTGCAATATGCATTTGTCAGGAGGATGTCGATAAAATTGCATAGAAGTCACAAATTTACGGAAGAAACACCGACGAAATTATTGAATTCTATTTCGTCGAACGCTACACGTTAAAAACCGTAGGAAAAAACGTGGTTTCAACGCCTTCTGCGCGAAATTTCTTCTATTTCGATGAAAAATTTGTCGCCAGTTTTTTTGAAAAACATCGAGAACCTAAGCTTACATTTATCAGAGCGAGAAGAGAGAGAGAGAGAGAGAGAGAGAGAGAGAGAGAGAGAGAAATAAATTGAAAGAAAAAAGAATAAATAGGCATACAACATGGAGGAAGAAAATTGAGTGGAAAATGAGAAGTCGCGGTTGGTCGAGGTACAGCGGTGAACAGTGTTGGATGTTAAATCACTGGAAAAGTTGAGCAACTTTCGAATAAAATTGAGAATATTTTAATAAGACTGTCTTCATTTTGATCTTCTGAGAGTTTTCAACTTCAAGCATTTGTATCTTACTTAATTAATCGGTACGTCCCTTGTCTTAGATTAAATAATAGTAAAATGGCGGAAGATAGAAAGTTTGACAAGAATTTTAACAATGTGTTTCGAGTCTAGTTCGTCCTGCACCCTTCATTTTCTCTGTGGTATTCTCTTTTTTTTTTTTTTATTATTAATACTGTGAGCGACCACGTGGACGAGAATCGATCGTGTTGCTTCCGCTAATTTAAATAGCAATTAGACGAATGCGCGAATTGATTGGAGTTCTTCTTCCCTTAAGTTTCTTCCCGTAATTGGGTGAGTCGCGATCGATACAGTTTTTTTTTTTTTTTTCGTTTGACAGGCTTGTCAATAATTACACGAACGTGTATCAGCAGGAACGATTTCCGTTGATTTCATTGTCGTATCGTTAACAAACGCGTCGCGATTATTGCAAACCACGTTTGGGTAATTCCCGTACATAATTACACGAAACGCTCTGATGTAATAGAACGTCACGATAATTGATAGCGTTAAACGTCGCATTAGATTTAAGATACCGTAAACATACAATAGGGAGATTTATCGAATTCGAGTTTATCCACGACAACAAATGTTAATACGTGTAACGATATATTGACTGACATGGTGTTTTAATATGGATCGAAATGATTGTCGTGGAATTTATAGTTAAAAATGTTGCACAAGATAATTGTACACCGTTGTGCACTTGTTTACGCTTGTTTTAAAGCGTTATATGCACAATATTAAGATAGGCAATATATAATCTTATTAACAATCCAAGTAACGATATATTAGTTGGAAAAGTGTTCTAACTTATCTTTATACTATTGTCATAAATGTTACACAAAATAGTTAATTTCATATCAAACCATACTACACTTATTTCAAGATTCAAAATCAGTTACACGTACAAAGAAATTAATTTTGAAATTGTAATAGTCACTTACGGACTGTTACATTTAATTGTATTGGGTAATTGCTTATTTATTCAGGCCAAGATAAATTTCTAATTCTATCTTCACGAACACGAACGCTTGTAAAACTTGTACCCGACTATTTACAAAAAAGCCCTAACATTTGTTATCCGCCCTCTTTACTCTGTCATTACATCCACCTCACAATTACCTTCTATTATTTCCTCATAGAAATATTACCTATTTCACATACCACTCGATCAGATCTAAAAATAACTAATCTTTCTATTTGAAACTCCTCGTTAAATGACGAATAATATCTCTTTAAAAAAGAGAGAGAGAGAGAGACAGAGAGAAAACACTTTTAAAACTCACCATTGGTCGAGGGCCGCAATACGGACGTTCACGGTCGCTCGTTGTTCGAAGTTCAAGGAACGTCCGCGGTAGTTTGTGGCAACGAACGAAAGAGAAAAAGTCGTTTATCAATCACTTACACAACTTTTGTGATCGCAGCTCTCACACCGAATGTTGTTGTTTATGTTGCGGTTACACAGTCGAGCGATGGGATTCGACACACATAGGGGACCGTTGTTTCGCGGTTCGACGAAACGCGTACGATGGAGTGCGTCGCGACGCCGCGTGCTGACTGAAGCCGTCGTTTTTCCTTCTGGGACCACAGAATCGCCAGGAGGGGGTCGGGTGCGTCTACCGGCGCTGGACGCCAACCACCCCTCCCCCCACCTCTATGTTTTCCGTCCCCTTTATCCGAGCTAGGCGCAGTCTACCCCTACTATGCTACCCCTACTGGCGCGAATTCAGATCCACGTGGTGCGCAATCGTCGACCGGTCGACGCTCGTAACTCGTCGAAACGTACTGTCTGTTTTACTTTTCTCTTTCAGCAGAGGATTCTACTTTCCTTAGTTAAGAAATAGTATCGTTGGATTATACATAACTATAGCACAGTAGAACATCTGTTATCCGAATTAATTGGGGATCAACGGTGTTCGGATAAGAAAATTTTCGGATAATAGGAAAGGTTCCTCATGTGCATCTTCGTGTATGGATTTCAGAAAAGAAACATAAATATTAATAGCAATACAAGTATTGGAATTAAATATAATTCGATTAAAGATTTATGAGTGACAAATCTTTTCAGCTGCTAAATCACACGACTTCTTCAGCAGATTTAATTCGCTACAGTTACAAAACTTTTGTTCCTCTTACCATCTTAACTCTATTTTAAATGCTTCAAATACTTCAAAATGTCGAGGAATGACGTTACTGCTATTATATCCATGTCTCAATTTATTATTCGAAGCACGCATAGCATTAGTATCATGGTTAATTGAAGGAGATTTATTACATTGAAACCACTCTACCACATCGGTATTATCACAGTCATCGAATGTGGTATACAATGGTATTGTATTCAATGCAGAATGAGTCTCTTCTACATCGTAATATCAACTTCTATTTCTTCCTGTATGGTGTCTTCGATGTATCTCGCTAGCTACTTTCACTCTCTTTTTAGTGTTACACATTTAAAGCTCACTCAAGCATATGCCACCACATAACAACAATTATTTTTGAATCTAATCGGTGATAAAGCTATTTCCTCTTTTCGCTAGTAGTATCATTAATCGTTAATGCGAAACGTACTTGGATAATAGTGAGTTCGAATAATAGGGATTCGTATAATCGAGGTTTTGCTCTTTAGTTTACGTCAGATTATTAAAATTTAGGATATTTACTTTGATTTTGTATTTTGTATCTTGCGTTCTTCGCGATAGGGATCAGTAGTAAAATTAAATTACTAATTAAAAAATTATGATTCCCGGTTAAAATGTTCGATTTAGTATTTTTAGCACAAAGAACTAACAATTACAAAATTATTTTTTAAAATTTATCTCGGAATTTACAAAGATTTATGCTGTTTCCTTGGAACATATAAAATGGAAATAAGACTTTTGTTTGAGATATTGTTTTTTTTTTTTTTATTATGTTATATTAAAACGAACCCTTTTAAAATTTATTCTAAGATATATCTATTGAATAACGCCAAAACCAGAAAATCAATAAAATTGTATCTATCAGATTTTTCCCTTTAACTATCATATATAATATTTCAAACTGAATGTAGAAAAACAAGACAAAGGTAAAAGAAAATAATAAAACTTTTGGCATTCTGTGATGTTGCAAAGATTTAGATCGGATATTTTAATCAAAGACGACAGTATTACATGAATGTTTATACAGAGGATATTGACTGAAACTCAGAGGTGGGGTTTATGTTTGTTATAAAGAACGTGTGATAGAAATGAAAAGGAATAAAGTTTCTGGAGGAATGTAGGTATGAATGTTAATGTGCAAGGAAGAGAGATCTTAGGGGTAAATAGAGACTTCAGGGTGAAAGTTTAATGAAATAATCTTCGAAGAGCTATCTATTGTGAGACGCTTTAAGGCAAAAGAAGAAGACTGCAATTATTCATATATCATTACATATCGTTAGGATATACATATTATGTTTCGGAGGAACGTAAATTGTTTCGTAGACGAGGGCAATGGTGACGACGTATCTCTCCTTTTACGTTAATTCTTTGCCTTTAATCCACAAATTCGAAACTCCACAGTAACATAACACCAATCAACAAGCAATTATATAAATATACAAGCCGCCTCTCAATGATATCAAATGTGTCACCCAAAAAGCAACCCTGTAATTTTACGAATTTTCTTGATCAAACAAATTATAAACTGCGCATGATATAATATGAGTTAACAAACAAACAAAAGAGAAGAAAGATCCAAACCGAGAGGCATGAGCAGCCCTCAAACCTCCGAAACCATCCGAAAACCATGAAAAGGAAAAGAAAAAAGAAACCTAACCTAAAGGAACTAAATTAAGACACACAAACCACCCTCGACGACGCAGATTCCCTGCTACATCAGCTGCTTTTTGCGAAACCGCGGAACACCGTTTCAGACTTTCGTTACAGGAATAGGTCGAAAAGCTGTGGCTCTTGTCGCATTGTGCGCCGTCGAAGCGGGAAACGTTGCGCCCTTCGTCGACCATGCAGCCGACGACGATCGATCGGTGCACCGTAGTCTATGTGCAACGAGGATAACGCTTTGCCACGACATCGTCGAACGAACGAGGATGGTAGAATACGCGCCTTGAAGAGGGCGAGGAAACCAGCGAGCGGAATACCGCTCGTAAATATCGGTGCTGAGTTCACGGGCTGTGACGGAGGTCAAGTGCTTGGCCATGGCTGCAGTCATTGGATAGTTTGAGGGCCACTGGACCACCGTACTCCCTTGTTCACCAGGAAATCGCACACGCTCTTCCTGCAATTTCGTGAGTGCGTAGCTCCGCCCAGCTGAGTTATTTGTATGTGCTACATACGAGCTGACAAATTCGCGGAGAATTTTTGACCGGAGACATCGCGCGATCAACTTGCTGCGGTAGTTTGTCGAGACTGGTATTGAGGGTCATAGGGAGAAGAATGCGATCGCTTTTCAGGGTTTATTCCGCAGCGGTTGTAAACACCGAGCATTGAACTTCGGCTAACGGATTGGGGCTTTGTGTTTACTTTGATTTCGCTGTTTGTGTTCCGCGGATTTTACGAAATGGGGACTTCTATGTTGTTTTTGTGGTCTTTTCGGGTGTGTTGATAAACATTAATACTGCTTTGTTTTATTTTATTTGGTACCGTCTGCGGAAGTGATTGTATTGTATTATGTGTTCTATTTTGATAGTAAAACTATCAGAGTGATTAAAATGAACAAGTTCGCTTTTGCGAAAATTTCATACATATATATAGCAACACATTTGTGCGAACTTGAATGATTTTTTTGTAAAGTTACCAGAATGGTTACGATGATCAATTCGTACTTTTTCTTTTAGTAGAAATTTTGTAGATTTGCAACACGGTTCACGTTTAAAGACTTTAATAAGTTTTTGGAAAGTATATAAATAAATACTTGCCTTTTTCCTTTCATTGATTCCTTTGATACGAATTCTAGACTATAGTGAATTATAGTGTTGTCACTTTTTTTTTGGTGTACACTGTTGCCTTTATCTTATTCCAAGAAAATTAATTGGTTTTTATAATGATACAGTTGCTTCTATATCATTATTCATTCACAAGATGTATCAATAGCTTTTGTTGTTAGACCTGTGAAAATCTATGTTCGCCGTACAAATGTGTTGATTGAACTAAGTGCAACGGATCTTTAGAAAAAGTGTTAGATTTACGAACGTATCGTGCAGTCAGGAATTAAATAAAACGTGGAAAGAAAATTAGATTGGATCGAATGTACATCAGCGCACCTTTCCGATAATTAATTAAGCTTCGTATTCTCTTGGTAGATAAAAACAAAATGTTTGATACTCGAATATAATCAAAATTAACATGGCTATGTTTAAAATATGCGTGTAGCAGAAATCTGAGAATATTTATTTTAATATGTCCACAATTATAATATGTATATCATTAGAACCTTGACAGGATTAACAAACATTCTTCCTCAAAGAAATTGATAATGATGGAATAATGTAACCATTACAAAATTTTCAATTACACAGAAATATCATTTCATTGAATCATACCTCAAGTTACACACATACGATTGACGAGCTTTTATTTCGATTCTGAAGCGTTGCTTTAGAATATTCAACTAAAATTCTCCCAAAAGTTCTTCTAAATACAAAATAAATATTCATCGCACAAAAAAGAAACGAAATTGCTCTCAAGAAACTTCACGGTTAGAAAAATTCAAGTAAACTGAGCGGTCAAATTCCACACCCTATATGCACCCTGTATTCTATTCTCTCGCGTATACAATAGCCAAATAACGAGTCGGGATAACGGAGGAAAGCTCGTAAAAGCCCACCGAAACAAAACGCGGAACCTTTTTGCCTTCGTTGTTCAAGGGATATGTTTTCGCTCCCTGTTGAAAGCGTATGTTCTATCCAATTATGGTTTACGAGATAGCTCTTTCGAAGTAGCTTTTGGGATACTATTTCTACATATGAAACGAAACTCACGAACAATTCTTGATTTAACCTGGATCATCGATCCAAAAATTCTTCCGTAATTTTACAAAAAATATCGAAGAAGACAGAGACAACTGTGGTGGAAATGTCCTAGGTCCTTTTGCATAATAATTTATTTAATAATAATACTAATGAAATCAACAAATAACGAGATGTAGGTTATAGATTTTTGTTGTACAATTTTATTATTTTACATGGAATAAAATAATCAGCTGGCTTGGAATTTATAAAATTGACTCATAGAATATCATTTCTAATTATTTTCCTGCCAAATTTAATACTATTATGTAAGGAAATTTATTAGCACTGTTAGTCTGGTATCTGTGATTTGTAAAATCATGCTAATGAGTTTAATTGTGCAAGAAAACCTACGTCTAGTCCGATTAATGGTCAATTTCCTTTGGGCTATGACTCGCTGTCCTTTCTTACTACTACCAATGAAGTACTTAGGCAACGGGATTATAGGTGGTCCCTCTGTGTTTACCCTTTCTTCCCTTCAGGGGGGAGCTTTTAATAATTCTATCAGAGGTCGTTTACTTATTTGGAACGAAGGTGAACGCTCCCATAGGAAAGGGACGCGTGGTTCGCAAGACGTTTGGAGATTCGCAATAGTAGAGGTACAGTCGATTTGTTGGCAGAAAAGGAAAATTAGGCTGTCGCTTTATGATTGACTGAATTTATGTGGTTGTATTAGAGATACTTAGTGGGAATGTTTTATAGCTGTACTTTTTGACGTAAATGTCGTTCAGATTAATAAAGTTGCTTGTATTTGAGTGACTCAAGCTTGAATTTGAAATTAGTTGAATTCAAGTTTCTATTCATATAAGTTAAATTATTAAAATAAATAGCTTGAATTTCAATCAAATTCCAAATGGTGTCAAACCCTATCTTTTTAAAGAAAATGGGTAAAATTAATTTCCACTATCGCGATATGTAGTGGAATAAATCTAATTATATATTTCACGATAGTATTGTTTTATTGTCAAAAAATGTAAACGTGAACCTATTACTCATGACTACACTTGTATGAATCACCACGACCATAAATGAGTATTCTACATAATCGTCGATTGCAAGAAGAATTCCAATAAGAATATATTGCCACGGGACATTTCATCTTTTTTATATGAATAAACAGTTTCATTTGACGTCATGATCTCAAGGTATGAGTTTGACACAACACGATCAATTTGTCGATGTATCCAAGTTTACGATTTTGTCGTATCTTCTCTCTTTTTTCCTTCCTCGTCGTCACTTTCGTCCTCGTCGATGGACAGATCCGAACCATCGTCCTCTGCCTTCTCTGCTTTTTTTTCACCATCGGACTGATTTAGACGTTCGTTTTTCTCGCTTCCGTTCGCGTTATCCGGACTCTTCCTTTTCTCTCCCTGTTTCTCGAAGTTGTAATCATCGTCGTTCTCGATCTCTACCACTTCTTCTTCGGCACCAGATCTATAACGAATTCGTTCGGTTTAATTACTTAGAACGGCGGCCGTGGCAACGACATCAGGATCAAGTTAATAGTACTAATTCTATTACGACTGTCCTTCAGGATGGTTCTATAAAGTTAAATGTCTAAGAATGTTCTGGGAAGCTACACTTCACGTTCCTGATGTAAAACTTTGATGTGAAATTAATAATCAGATTATTAGATTGTAAATGAATTATTACATTGGAAATATTGGAATGCCATTATCGATAAATTATGGATGTTTTTATGTTTGCAGAAAATTTAAAGCAAAAATATACGGGGGGACGTATGCTGCTAGCTATAAATATAGTAACATACGCTAATTACATTTATTGGGAAATTCTACCTCCTGCTTTATTTAATGTTTTACGATATGAAACGCATATGATGCGAATCAAGCAATAGATTAACCGAAGATAATTGGAATAAACAAATCTTTAAAAATACAACGTTCGAAATCCTTTCGTTCAATTGTTGACCGTGCCATTTCCTCTCTTAAGAAGGATGGCGTTTCCAAAAGGCTAATTCTATAGGGTATTCTGTAGAGTATTTTGTTTTATCGAGCTTAGATCATTATACGTTGAACATTCAATTTGCGCTTCAAACTTTCAGAATACTCGTAATTGAAAGAGTTTCTATGGGTATTTCTCTTACATACGAATTTTATTTCGGGAAAGTAAAAGAAAAAAGAACTTAGTAGAATTACTCGTCACGCCTCCTGCCGTGTCTTCTTCGTGATCTCCTTCGCGATCTCCTTCGCCTTCTTCTGGACCCACTCCTGGATCTCCTTCGCCTTGAACTTCTTCTCCTTCTGCTTCTACGTCGTCGCCCCCTGGCGTCCTGCACCTCGTAGTCTTCGAATCTAATCGGCGTTCGACGAGGCCTTCTGTCTTCAGCTTGTGAAACCGTGCTGTCCGACTTTCTATCCTTACTTTCGTAATTGCCTTCGTTCATGAGATCCGAGGATACACGGAGAACTTTGTACGCCGCGTCTTTCGGGATCAGATAACCGGATTCTACGCCGAAATCGATTGCCTTCTGGATGTATCTTTTCATTTTTCTTATTCCTACAGAGAAATAGGATTTTATAATATATTTGATAAATATAATATATCCCCTAAATATAGAATTTTTAAGAATATGTACAACTTTGAGCAAAGTTTCGCGTGTATTTGGTATTCAAAAATTATTTTCAAAATTATTGAATAATGGATAGAAAATATAATGCGTTGAAAAAACTCATAAATGGTTTGTATATGAAACTTGTTGTATTAATCAAATGACGGTGAATCAACAATATTGGTTTATCGAAAGAAAACGTGACGTGGCACGTGGAAGTTATTAATTTCGACTAAATGGTAAGTTGTATGTTGAAAAAAGGGAACGTTTTATTTCTATTAAGCAATAAGTTACATATGAGGTGCAGTGTGTCGGATTATCGTTTAACTGCCTTCGATAATAATAATACACTGCTGTGTTAATTAATCATTTTATTGCCTTTATATAACGGTGCGATAAAAGGTAACAATACCCATTGCTCGACTTTCGCGCTCATTAAGCAATTGCAATTATCCTCAGATTATAATAAATATTACTCGACCTACGATTATAGTTAAGCTCATTAGTAAGTAACAAATAATGGTATTTAGATAGATGTGACTAGTTATATAATTTCAGTACGTGATTAAATTAAACTAAACACTATGCCGATACCGCAAATGTGACTGTCTTAAGTATAGCTATAGAAAGTGTAAAATATAATTATTGAATAATACAAGAAAGATCTCGAATATAATAATGATAGATTATTTTTTCTGCCTCTTAACTATGAAAAGGGACAGGGTTTACAATTGTTATTTTTATTCACCTTGAACTCTCGACCATACATCCTTCTGGTACATATATCTCACGCTCTTCTCACCAGACTATTTAACTATTAACCTAGCTAACGATATAGGGTATTATACGCAAAAAGCGTGAAAAGAGATCTCTACTATAAAGGAATATAAAAAGATTTAAAAGTTATATATAGAAAGTATTTATAAAAACAATTCTCATTAAACACCAGTCTAATGTAAACAAAGTATCAAAGTATATCCATCATCCATAAGATGAGAAACTCATAATAACTTGTAAAAAGAAAATATATAATAAAACATGAAAAACCTATAGTATCGACCTAGAAAGTTTATACAACAGCAGGTTAAACGCAGATAATCTGCTAATCAGTTTCGAACAGTGTATCGTCTAGAATGTAGAAACAATTTCCACGACTTTCATTGCACTAACCTTCTCCTCCATTGCCCCTATACATGCATGACGAGAGGGTGTGGTCCTTGGAGGTTTGGCGTCGTTTCACCCGGTGAATGTTGGAATTCCTTGCCGAACCTTTCCGTTTGTTGGCCATGTTACCGCCAGGTCGAGAATCTAGGCAATCCAAAACTTCTTCACGGCGTTTCGGCCGCTTGCAGTACCGACACCTCGTACTGTAATTTCGCAACGCTTCACAAGCTTCCTCTTTGCTCCCGCCAAGGCGCAGGAATTTGTACACCAGCTCCGAGATATTTGGTTTACGACGTAACTCTGAAACGCGATAAACTAGTCGCCGCGCAGATTCCAACTATACTCAGGCAAGGATTTTCTTTTTCAAAGCTTGGACCTTTACGTGTAATTCTTTCGCAAGTTCAGGTAGAAGCGCGTGGGAGATGCAAGAGAATTTAAGACGACTGCTAAGTGAAAATTCTAACGCGTTGCAGGTTGTTTGATATTGAACGTAACTTTTTTTTTTGAAGAATTTTATAAGATTTACAGATTCATTGGTATTCTTAAAGAGCTTGTGATAGGATACGAGAATTCTATGAAATTCGACCGAAAGTTTCTGTTCTTGAATGTTTAAGGATGGAAGCTGCGATGTGCCTATTCTAAACTTTGGAAAAAAAGGTATTTCAACTTGAAATATTTCACTATTTGTGGATCGTCTTAAGTTTAAATGTAAAATTTCTAATTTTTTAAATCGAATATATGTTTTAGAAATTCTCGTAGAACGTAGAGTCGATTATTTTTAGGCTGAGAATACAACGTAAGAATATACCGAATTTTTCTCCAAATCAAAAATATGTATATCGGAAGTCGCGAAATTTCCAATTTAGAATACGATCTCTAGACTAAGTAAAAGAAATTGGCAATTGTTTCAATTGGTCAATTCGATTCGAATAATGAAAACGCTTGGGATGTACCTTGGAATTCGCGGGAGAAATTTTTAATGATGTTCCACGATGCTTGTTGCAAATATCGAACGAAGCTTGGCGTTCCAGTTCAAAGAAATCAATCGAAAAACGACGGAAGAATTACAAAGTACCAGACGTGGGTGTCGTTACGAAATGTAATAAACAAAATAGAATATATGTTGAAGCGATGAATGGCTTCTTTTGTGGCCATTACTGACAATCAAAGAAATAGGTCAATAAAATCTGCTATATCTTTATCTTGAAAAAAATGTGTATTTTAGTCTGGATAATCTCCTAAATTAATATTTCATTTCACCTCTTTCATCGGGAAAAACAAAAAAGTGTCGAAGAATATAAAAAGTCGTCACTTCTAAAGTATATAAAGAATACGCTACGTCGTCGTTCCAATGAATTTCTCGTGGAAATAAAACAAGAATTTTGTCATTTTCTGCTCAAATCTTTTCCAAGATCATCACTCACTCATCTTGTGATGGCTTCGCGCATGAGGACGTCTCTTTATGTGGGCCATTTTGTGCTTACTGATGGATGTGAAGCTCCTCTGGACGTCCGTACTTGTTCCTCAGCCGCCGTTGTTTCCGAAGGATTTCTATAGTCCAGCTGAATTTTTTCTAGGATTTTGATCGGTCGTGGCGCCGAATTTTGTCTAGGAATTTTCAGGACATTGATGAAAAGAAGAGAGGCACGACCGACGGTGCCAATCCATCGGTTCCTTTCGCCTATTCTTTTTTTTTTCACGGAACAACGAAATCTCGTCTCGTCGACTACATTCACACGTTTGCTGTTCTCTTTACGCGTTTCATAAAGCAGGCGTTGCCTTCTGCTTACTTTCTCATTCATTTATTTTCTATTTATCACTCGAAGTTGCCGAAGAATCATTTTCTTTATTTTTTTCTTTTTGAAACTTGATCGTATTAAATACTCTACTTTCGATTTCTATTTAATTTCAATTAAAGAAAGATCATGAAGTATATTAAGAAAGGTAATAAAAAAATGATTAATTAAATTGTTATTACACAATATTATGTATCGATTACCGTACCGATCGTAGTAAAGCTCATAATTAAATTAAACTTGTCATTACAGAAAATGAAACTAAATTAGATCTATGCACAGAAGAATTTCAGGTTCATTATCTTTCATATCTAACAGGACAAGCAAATACTTCACAGTTTCTCATTTAGTTTCCTATTTATGCAACTTTCAATGTTATTACGCTATTACTTACACCAATATTATTACTTCTTCCATTTCGCATTAAGTTCTTGGCCTGTCCCATTATAAGCCAGTCCTTTGACATTGCAATATCCAAACTATTTTCCGTCTGTTGACTTTCCTGTCTATTTTTCTTGTGCGCACATACACATTGACGGAATCATGGCGACAACTTCCGATTCGTGGAACCCGATCAACCAACCACGATCACGGTATTGTATAGCTGGCGAAGGGTGATGAGGTCAAACTCCGTGACCCGAGATCGTCGACATCGTCATAAATTCTCGATAAAATGCCGATTTCTATGGTAGAGAAAATCTCGTTATCGACTTTGAGCGTTAAGTCAATCGATAAAAAGAGTTTCAAATATAAAATTAGTTATTTATAATTAGTATAAATCTAGAATCGTATTTCACGCGTTTTGTGATGAAAAGTTTGTCGCTGCTTGTATTGTAGTATGAATTTTAAGACAAATAT
Source organism: Bombus breviceps (assembly GCA_014825925.1). NCBI lineage: Eukaryota > Metazoa > Arthropoda > Insecta > Hymenoptera > Apidae > Bombus > Bombus breviceps. The sequence goes on along the minus strand of CM026183.1, from coordinate 10,477,084 downwards.
ATCTTTTATTCTATATTTATGGTGAACGTTGTTGAAATTTTCAATGAACGTAAAATTATACTAGATGGTACAATTGGTTCTTACACGATCACGCCGATGTTCTGCGGCAAATTTATACAATTCCAAACATATACTAAACTGCTATAGTTCTAAGAAATACATACTACAGATGGTCCTGTTTCGCTAGAATTACCAGAAAATCGCCAGAATAGCTGATATTACATATACGATCCAAAATTAATTTTATTTGAAATTTATATAATTACAAAAGAAATTAAAATTGTATACATACTAATAATACACTCCTAGTTAAAAGATATCCAATAAATCTCTATAAAAAGTTTCTTCTTTTAAATTTAATATTTCAAAATTGTGTAGAAATCTTTTACAACATTTTCTTCACTTTTTTCTAAGTAAATTATACGATAAATAGTTAATCCAAATTCTCAATTGTATCGTTCTCGTTATTTTCTTTATAGGAGGCATCCAATTTTTCCTCGACGATATTCCCTGGATTTCCGGATGATCCGCTGCTATTTCGCAAAGCATCCTCTCGACTGGTCGTCGATTTCTGTCGTACTATCGCCATTCTTTCGTTGATTTCTTCGTTTTCGCTCAATTCCGCGTTGTATGCATCCTCGTTGCTCGAGTCTGGTTTATTCTCTTTCGAATTCTCATTATCTCCTTTTTTTGAACGGGAAGACTTGGCCCTGCGATTTCTGTGATCCTCTTTTCCCTTGTCCACATCGTATTTGTACGAGTTTCGCGTACTTTTTATTTTCTTCTGAGTCTCGTCGATTTTATTGCTCGGGCTCTTGGACAGCGTTGATATTACATACTTATCTCTGAAACAGAACTTCAAATTATTCTTCAAGCATTTCATCGTTTTGTTCGTGAATACCCGTTGCACCGTTTTGCACATAGTAGGTGAAATTTATAGATATTTTGCTGTTTTGTTCGTAAACACCCATTTGTTTGTTTTGCTATCCATAGACCATAATATTAGAGCACTTTGTCGTTTTGTTTGTGAATGTCCGTAGTTTTCTTGTTATGTAACGAACTATTTTATCGACGAATAAGGCTGTAATAAATATTTTAAATAAAATGAATCGCTTTTCAGTAATTATGATATTAGAGGGATAATTTAGAAATTACGATTGCATGGAAATATTAACGTTCTTAGAGTTTACAAATCTCTATGTTCGAATCTCGATTTTGTTTCAACAAACCGGAAGGTATTAGCTATTTTAAGAAAAACTTTAGTACAAAACTGAAGTAAGACATCATTTCTCAAAATCAAGATATTTTTTAACGATATAAAGATATAATTAGTACGACAGTGATCTGAAAAACGTAGTAAGGTTTAAATAAGTATTACTACATCGCGGATGTTTATACAATTAGAATTATGTAGGTTTACAATATAATTATAAAATTGCAAATATTATAATTGTACAAAATGCATATATAATATGCAAAAATATAGAAAGTAACAAAAATATGAGAGTGTATAAAAATCAGCAATCTAACCATTAAAACGGAATTCTAACGATTTTAATATTGGAGAAAGATTTTAGTTAGTATTCGATTAGTTCAACCTTAATCAATTATTCAAACTTGACAAAACGTCATTAGTAGTAGAAAAAATTAACCAGCAATGAGGAAAAAAGGCCTCATAAGAATTAACTAATGGTCCGTCAGAAAAAGTGCAAGCATACCCGAAGATATTTGCCCCTAATTTCCAAAGCTCTGGTAAATCCACAAAAAGCAAAGAATAACACAAGAAGCACACATAACAACGTTTAGATTGCTAACTTTTCTCCTTTCCTAGTTCTCCTTTTTCTGTTCTCCCGTGTAGTACGTTCGTTGATTTTCTTCCTGGGACTCTTCTTCGCCTGAATCGAATTTTTCGACGTCTTCCTTCTTTTTCGAGGCGGAGTTTCCGGTTTTGGTGTATTTTCACGGCGTGTGATGTTCTTCGTGTCCCAAGGAGGCGTCAATCGACGCCGTTTCTGAGCATCGGCTATCGGGTCTTCTTCACCTCTTCTGGCCCTCCTTCGTCTTTTCCGTGATTCTATGTCACTCTTCTTCGATTCTATCAACGTTGGAGATACTCGTATCACTTGTCCTTGTGGACCAGCAGGAATTAGGTAACCGGATTTCACGCCGAAGGAAAGTGCCTTGCGGATGTACTTCTTCGCTTGCCGTTTTCCTAAGGATTATGTAAAAAGTTTGTCGCGCTATAGAAATTTTATAAAGGTTAATAGAATCTGAAATGAATGATGAAATTCTGTAGATTTAGAAAACTAACTATAATCGAGTTACATTGATATATTAGACGTGTAAATTGATTCGGTGCCTTTAGATTTATCCGTCGTTGATCTAAATTCACGTACTTCCCCGTCTTATGGAAACTTTGAAACGCGTCATCTTCGTTTATGTTCTATACGTTATATTTTGATGACTAAATTTATATTACGTGATCGTCAGGTTGATAACATTTCTTCTTACGATGTTAGATACAATTAAAAGAATAAGCTAAGTTAAAAAATACAAAGAATATTAAAAAATTCCATTTTTACAAACGTAGGTAATTTTTTATGATAACTGTCAAAACTAAACTAAAGAAAACTTAAAAGAAAATTTGAACAAAATTTGTGTATAGTAGTCTTTCTATTTCCTCGAAAGTAACCCTGATAAGAAATTGATACCAGCGAACGAGGCTTCGAGCTTCTAGCAAATACCGGGATTAGTGAGCATCCAAGCGATACCTTCCTCTATTCCGGCCTTGATGTAATTGTTGATGACCTGAACGAAAGATTTTTTCTTCAGCAAGGCTCTAGTGTTATCGATCGTCTTCGCGAGAGCAATCGGTTCCACGGAGGCATTCGAAACGCTGCTGTTGCCAGAGCTGCTGGCCACTGAGCTATTAGTGGCCTCCATCACTCTCGACAAGTTCTCCACGGACGTTGCCACGGATTTTGTGTACTCCGAGTCCTGAATGGACGGCGAGCTATCGCGATGGGGCGAACTATCGTACGAGGACTCTCGTGTATTTTGATATTTCCGCATGCTTCCGTGGAACCTGCCGCTTCCAGGGACTCTTTGCTTTTTTCCTGAAAGAGATTCATAATTGTTATTAATGTTCCACGTGTTCGAAAGCTGTAATATCGTGTGAAATATTTCTTTTCCTCACAACGCTCTGGTCAGAACAGTCTAGAAGGAAGAGTAGTGCATGCTCTATCGGATAGAAATAACTACAATTTTTTGTGTTTCAAGTTTTGCTCTATTAAATAAATTTCTTTATTTTCTTCAAAGATTAATTTGTATTATCGCAAAATTTACTACTAGACATCGATAAAAAGAAACTTCTGAGGAAGAAAGAAATTAAATCTCTTTCTGTATACGCAGCTCTTTTATTTTCATCTCTAATAATATTCATCTCAATTGCTTTAATTGAAATGTATTATATCTTCTTGGGGACTATAAGAAAAATAATATTATCGACGAGACTCGTTGTGACAATTCGTTAAGCATAATATAGTACCTTGGTTATGTTTGCTGTTGAGCAGCCTGTACACCATTTCTCGTACAGTCGTGGGTTGATAAAGAGTCTGTACCCGGCGTGGAATGTTTTGTCGCTTAGGACGTTGTTGATAGCTATAACGTGGCCCTATTATTTGTTTCTTCCAGAGTCGGCCTTTTGATTTCCTCTTTGGCGGTGCCATTATTCAGTAATGGCACTTTTTCTTCTTCGTCCCGTGGATTGCTTCTCGCTGAAACAGCGGAGTTGTTGTCGCCGTTGAAAAACACTCGTTTCCTTCGGTTCATCGATTAGCAGCTACGTCATGTTGTATAAAAAGATGTCACATGTTTGCGTTTTCGTTCAGTGCCAAACTTTTGTCGAGTTTACTAATTCATTCTTAAAATACGATTATTTCGAAAATAGCAATAAAATATTGGAAATCTAATATTTCTATGCAAAACAAATTATAAATTATATACTATATATATATATATAGTACAATATTTAGTATATTACTATTGTACTACTTTTATTACTGCTAGTATTATACTATATATATTTGTGTGTATATGAATATATGTGTATGAAAGTACTGAAATTTGTTTGATGTTATTTGGACATTGACATTTTAAGTTATTTCAATTTTGGAGGGCCTTTGTGCAATGGTCTTTGATACTTAGGGTCATTTGAATATCATGAAAGGTTATATAAATCGCATGGGTACTTAGGGTGATTTGAAGATCACAAGGTTCATCGAGATCGTATCGTTGCCAGTTAGGCCAGAGTTAGTACGTAACATTGAAAATTTGGTACTGAAGATTATTTAAAGGTCATGAAGGTTCATCGAGTATTAAATCATCAACATCTCATGCAACTAGGAAGTGCCATATAAATCATGGCGAGAATTTTCTGGATACAAGCTATTTGGAAAATATATTTAGCCAATAACTTACTCGCTGTATGAGTTCTCCGAGTAATTCACAGGAAGATCTGTCACGGTCCACCATCCACAAATCCTGATTATCCTTATCGAATCCAAATTCGAAATAGTTTTTACAAGTTCAGTATATATATCGCAGATTTATCACTCTTACTGCGGCCAAATTTCACAACCGTGAAGACGTCAACCTTGGCTTGCTCAACTTAACACACGTTGGATCTAAGTGTAGCGAGTCTCGAATCGTCTCGATAAGGTTTCCTTATTGCGGAATTAAGGATCCTGTTTTGTAATTTCGTGACTCTAACTGTCGTATTTTGCAACGTGCACGCCTTTTTTAATTTCAACGTATCCAATTTTCGTCATCATCATCCGAGAATTTCACAATTATAAAATGAATCAAGCAACGCTATATCGCCATCGGCGATATTAGCAATAGCGCACTATCGTTCTTGTCAAATATCCAAGCTACACCAGAGTTCCATTAAATTTTACAAATCCAAAATTCATCCCACTTATCCTTGACATAAACGTTGTCGAATCCCGCAACAAGAGATTCTGCCAACCTCGCTATCGCCTCGAACTCGTCGTTATCACCGTACAAGCTATCTTCATTCTACTTTCGTGCATTATAACACTCATCTCATAATGTTTCCTCCGTTGCACATAGTATCGAAAGTTAATTCGACAACAATTTCCCTATCGGACTTTCTCGAAGAATCTCCCCTTGCAGATGATCGTCGAATTTTAAAATTTATACGAGTTATCTAAAATTTTGATATATAAGATCTGTGATCTATACATCTGGTTGTAACAATCTGATCACTGGAATGCGGATATTTATGCAGTCACATTTTGGTAAATGCAAGTAAAAGAATGGAACTTAGGTAGAAAATAGTTTTATTCTATTTTGCATATTTTTCATGTTTTCTGCGTATTATCCGTATCTTCTACATTTTTATTTTTAACATTATTTAAAACAATTTTTTGATCTTTATTTGAAACTACCTTCGGGTTTCCCACAAATGCATAAAATTGACAATATCCCTAATTACTTAAAAATTATTACATGTATTATACATGAGAGCGTCTTTCTTGCAGAATCACTGCTCGATTTATTATACTTTAATCGTTGTTCGAGCAGTTAGCTCGTTTGTTACTTTTGGCCAGTCTGTGTATCGATCAACTGTCACGTGGACGAAAAACTTTCGAGCTTTGTCCTTGACTACGCGAAGCCACCCAGCGCCCCTCGCGAATTTAACGTTCTTCGCGCTCGACTGGCCACAGGGGAGAGTGTCACGGCTCTGCGAATGCCTCGCCGTTGGGATTGTCGCGGATTTCTGTCTCGTTCGAGCTGAAACACGAGGCAAGAACGCTCGATGAAACTCGTCCGTGTTAAAAGACGATGCATTTGCTTTAATTCGCCCTTCGCGGAAACGTCGCTCGATCGAACAATGAATTATAGTTGAAAAGTTTTTTGATAGGTTGATGAACGGTACGGCGTTAGGATGAAAACATTCTAGTTCGATGATGTCAGATAGGCAGAATGTAAAAGAGATGGGAAGGTAATGGATCGAACGTGCAGAGTTCAAAGGGAATGGAGGTTTATTATAGTGTTAGGAAGTCGAAGATTTATTGCAAAATAAAAGTTCTATTGCCAGGTTAAGTATTGGTGTATAAGGGCAACTGACTTTAAGGGATGATTAAAGGGATTCTTTGAGAAATGAGCCAACGTTTTACGATTTGAATCGTTTCTCTCAAAACGAAAAGTATATTTTTTGCATATTATTAGTTTTTTCTATAGTCTCGGGAAATGTAAAAATTGTCGCAGAACGTACCAGAGAGAGATTGTTCCCTTCTTTTTCTGTCACATGTTAGATACTGTGAAACCTGCGAATAAATAAATATAAATATATGTCGGTAAACAATTAAATCATAAGATGTATCAAATTAATTGTACTATATTATGTCAAGTATTATATCATTTTAATCGTCCACTATAAAATTTATTTTACAAAGAAACGCATCGTTATTTTCATTTCTTCTGCGAGCTCGTAGAATATCGAAATATGTCTCTCAGGAGCAATTCTTTTTGTACCTTCCCTGAGAAACTAGTACGTATTCCATTTCCATATCGTGGAAGGCCAATAACGCTCGAAGGGTTAAGAAACATTACCAAATGTAGAGAAACGTCTCCAGTTACGTTCTTGCATACGTATATTGCAATAACTATTCCAAAAGGAAAGAAGGAAATGCGAAGTAAAATCGAGGCGTTCGAACGAGGGTTAAATTTAAGAACAGCGGATTTCCTTTGACGTATCGATATTATCTTAAATGTTCGTAAATATTAGCAATCCTCAGTTATTGTTCGTCGTTTTGTCTCCGTAAAAAAATATTCACATTAGCGAACATATATTCTAACATCGTACATATGTGTTAGCGAATATTAGGCAACATTTTGAAGAGCGAGTATGTACTTCAGTATACAATTAAAAAGGATAGCGAGCGTTTGAAGTAGCGTTGATATATTAAAGACAATGGCAGTTTATTTGTGTTTCTCCACGTTCGGTAGAGATAAATGGTAAATTCACCATTTCTATGGATCGACGGTAAATGCTCAGGTACGCGTTTTCATTCACGATCACTTATCTGACACGGATATTCAACAATGATGAAAATTTTCATAAACTTTTACGAATGTTTATGAACGTTTGTTAAAAGCACGCGTTTGATGGTTATCCGATATTTAATATACGAAATTATTTTAAACAATTGGAAATACAATTATTCGTAAATATTCGCAAATGTTTGTTAAAATGGATATTCAACTTTTAATATATCCACATAATATACCTCGCTTTAAACACCCGTAAATGCAATTATTTACGAATGTCTGTAAATACTTGTCAGAATCATGTTAAGACACTTATAAATATTACACGGTTATTTAATATTGTTCGCGCACGCTTCGTGTTTCCATCGATATAAATACATACTAGCGAACATAGGCAAACATTCTCAAACAATTTGCACGAATATCCAGCTCTATATTCTCCGTTCTAGAAGCCGAGTGATTCTATGTACGCTTTCTTTTCGACATAAAGTACGTTTTGAAGGACGTGTGGCAATACACGAACGAAAGAAGTTGGCCGTGATAGCGAAAGCAATGTCCCGTGGAAATGTCTTACTTCCCTCTTAGAAGGACATCGTAAACTAGCGGCTGCAGGTGAACAACGAAGAAAGGAGGGAAAGACACGACGTAAGAATCCTCCAGGGAGGCTTTTCTTCTCCCTAAGCCGAGACATTAAAGGGAGTCTTGCGTTGCTTCTCACCCTTGCGGTCGAGTTAACGTTTGTCGGTTTGTAAGCTTGTGAAAATAGGTCAAGCATCGAACGATTGTCCGATCCGACGTCTCGCATCGTTAATGGCTTGATGCAAACGTCGTCATGCCTCGTTTGCGAATGGAGTGTATATATGGTTGGATTCGGATGATTATGGCAGTGAAAATGAATTCGCGAGTCGAGGATGGATAAGAGATTCTGAAGCTTACAAATATAAGACGTGTTCATTTGTTGGAAATGTTAAATGCGAAATTTAAGGAAAATTTCATTTAGAAAATTACATAGGTGATGTGACAAACACGACGACATTTGACAAACATTTCTAAACGTTGTGTTTCCATACGAATAATTCATCATTGACCATTTACGATCTGTTGACAAATTTTTCGTTCATTCGCAATCCACAAGATTGAAAAATTTTAACATAGAAAACGTAGCAAACTTCGTTATCAGGCCGATGTTCATAGTAAATAATCTTTCAGCAATTCCGTCAAACACAGCCGAAAATACATCATCTATCATAAAACAAACTTTCTGAGCAAACTAATATATAAGAAGAGATTTCTTGTGATTATGAAAAAGGGGGTGATATCTATCTCCAAGCTTTCTGTAAGGGCAGGATCGATAGAATATAATTATAGTGATTCTTATGGAGGGAAGTTTAGCAACTTTGGTGGAAATTGGGTTTGTGTAGCCTTCTGTGTGTGAAGATACTATGGCGAACATTTAGGATCTTCGACAGGAATCGAATTTAGGTAGTCTTCTGTGTATGACGGTACTAAGGCGAACGTCTAAGACTAGGATCTTTGATAGAAATTGAGTTTCAGTAGTCTCCTTTGTGTGTGAAAATATTTAAATGAAGATTAATGGTAATTGCTAAATTGATCGGACTTTTTTTGTATTAGAGAAGAGTGAACAATTCTTTAAATTAAAGAACGTATAACAGGCGTGTAACAAATTCAAATTAAAAAATTAAATTTCTTAAGAAAATTATATACGCAGGAACACATTTCAATATCTGATTCATTGGTGATTATGGTTTCTATTTTCTTAAATCTTCTAATAGATCAACTTGTTTAGTGTTAAACAAAAAAACAATTTCTGGTATACATAATTTAAATTCTTTAAATTCTACTAAATTACAATACTACTGCAATGTTACCGTATTTTATATCACGTAGGTATAATTCCAAACACAAGAAGTTTGTAATGATCTAATTCGATTTTTGGCCTGATTTTCTCAGTCCCTTTTAGTCATAGATCTCATGCAGGTATGTGAAACACGTAACGATATTGAATTATTCTCAACGAATCTCAGCCAACTCGATACGCTACTTATTCTTTCGTCTGACCAATAAAGCTATCAATTCGCGTACGTTTCCTTGACTATGGTCGTTCAGATGGATTGAAGAGTAATTGAACTTGACTCTTCATCTATATGTCGAGGTCTGTCCTTGAATCTTACAGCAAGTTCATGGCACAGGCGCGCAATAAATCACAGTGACTTGATAGACTATAGCCACGTCGTGAATTAACCGCGAGAGCCTCAGTTCCCCTTGCATTTTACAGCGAGAGAGCTTTTACCTATCGAACGAGCGTCGCTTGCCAAGATCTGATCGTTCGATGAAAATTCAAAGTCGATCGTCGCAGTGATCTTCGTGGACGTGTGACAAATTCACTGGGGATGATTTTTGAATTGTATGAGAATCGTTCGTTAACATTAAAACTATTTACTAGTTTAATACCTACAAAGTGTAATAGTTGTACCAAATAATTTAAATGATATATGGAAAAATATACAATTTTTAGAGAAAGAGCAAGTTTTTATTTGTATACTTTACATAAAATTATTTGAACCGCCTAAAATGTATCATTGTCGACAATGGTTCAAAACATGGAATATATTTTCTTATCATTCCTATTATTTTATCTAGAAAGAGAAGATATTTCTAAATTTGTGTTTAAATCAAACGATTAATTTGACAAATTTGAAGAATCAATCTACATAAAGTATCAATTAATAGGGAATCCTGATACGATAATAAATTTGCACTTCTGCCATTTATCGAATTTAAATTGCAGTAGAATATCAAAACGACATGTACAATACTCGAATACTCGAAATACGTAACATAATATCATTATCTCAAAATAATCATAATTTCAAGTATAATAACATCCCAAAATTATGTTACGACCATTGAAATTCAAATCATAATAGCGTATCGAAAATTAACGAATTTGTTCTCTGGCTTCACATACACCTACCTTCGTTCAATAAAGCCCCATTAACAAACTAAACAGTCTACAAACGCAAAATAATCTGTTAAATGACATAAAGTACAATCGATTAAATAATAATTCATTAAATTGTAATCTATTACATTATTTCGTTCAATACGAGTAAAGTGTTGCGCGTGATATTACGTTGGGGCGTTTCTAAATGAAACTAAATAATCGGCCACAAAACAATGGTCACGAACGTAACACGAAACGAAGAAACAAGCGCGATATTTTCGACGTGGTGTAATAAAACTCGGCGAAGTTCGAACGTGCTAGGTCGTGGAAAAGTGAGCGTAATGACAGGAACGCGACGCGGGAATGTCGTTAACCGCCGATTGCAATTACAGTTTCCCATTTAATTACATAGAGGATGTCTGCAAGTGTCGCGAACCCGCGGCATTTTGTCTCATTACGGTCCACCCAGGAACAGGACCGTAAACTGATGCCCAAATTACATACCCGGCTACGACTACTGTACCTTGCTATTTCTTCATTATCCAATTTTATTTTGACAAATAATTTAACTATAATATAATGGATATATCTCTTGAGTCACGGGGATAGATTTTTCACTTGTGAAATGTTAGATAAAATAGAATAGAATAATGATAAAGTGAATACGACTATAAGAAATATTTACGCACTGTTTGTTTACTCATTTATTTATTTATCATAACATTTACATACTATTTAAGTAATTCACCGTACTTTCCATTTCTCTAGAGATAAAAATTTCTACGGAAATATATTTAATAATACATTATTGATAACGACAACAATTTTCGATATACTCAATGATGCTCACTCAAAATTCTTACTTTCGATTCCCTTCTTTCTCGATTAAAAGCTCTCGTCTCATTAAAAAACAATATGCCTGTCGTATTCGTGCACGATGATATTAAACATTTTAACATCAAATCTCATACGTCAATTATTATTCCTAAGCCTATCTTTCAAAATTATTGTTACTCTTTCCCAATCTTTACGCCAATTACCATTTCAAAATCTATCTTCCAAAATTATTATTCCTTATTTCCAAGGATATCTACCTTATCCAAATAGCCCTCACTCGTGTTTATTTTCTATAATAATAATGATCGATATTCTATAACAATAACTGTGCGATATTTTAGAGCCAGGTCACATGATACAGGAAATACCAATGGACAGAATTTATTTGAATAATTTTTCAATAACACACAGGAAGATCAGTGGGCGTTTAAGCTCGACGTACATATATTGCGTACAAGGATCGGTGAAACGTAAAATCTCGTTTACCTGGTTCGGTTGGGCGTGAGAAGCGCCGAATTTTCGATAATAAACGCGTAGCTTTTTTCGTTCAGGATTTCACAATTCTGGAAATTCCATCGGTTTATAAATTTTTTAAATTTTCATCGTCGTCATTTTATTTAATATCTTGGTCAAAGGAGATGGACATTTCATTGTGAAAATTAATCTCCGGATTAGTTGTACATTGTTCCAAATTTATTTTTAAGAAGATCCTTTTTTAACCATAATACGATTCTCGAATTTATATAGTAGATTACTCGTTACAATTTTTGGTAGATAAAACAAATCTCTGACTATATTCTACTGATTTAGTCGTGCTCATAAAAATATGAATTTGCATTAAAACCTACAATCTATCGGTAGGCAACAGAAACTTGATATAATTGAAATCAAAAAATGGATAAATTTTCCGTTTCTAAAATGCCATAAGATACGTAGTAGATACAAGATAAATCGTCCGCAGACATCATTTTAACGTGCCAAATTGTCGACGCACGGAAGTCGCCGAGTCTAGTTCATTTCTCATTGCCGCGGATATATCAAGGCATCAATGTCAAGCTTTTATACGGTGCAAAAAAAAGTGTGGCTGGTTCCGGTAAATGCACTCTCAGTTCCCTCTTTTTCCGATGAAGGGAAAAACGAAGATACACGAGGGAAAATTTATGCGGGCGACAAGAGACCCGAGCATGTCACTGACATGCAAACGAGCTTTTTCGCTTAGGCCCGTTCCATATACTTATTTTTTCAGACACGTCAATTTGTCATCTCGCGTTTTCGCTTTCAATTATTTTTGCGTCACATCGTCTCTTTTGAACCGCGAGCGTCGATTTACAATTCGAGAGTTGTTGTACCATACGCTATCAATATCGTAAAGTGAAAAAAGAGAATTATATTTTTCTATACTGTCTGGTATCTGCTATATGACAGTGGCAAAATTTTGCCATGAATGGACCCATATGTCAGAAACATATCGTGGTATCTTTTATTAAAAAGATGTTTATATAACTATGAATCCCCCCCTCTAGGTTTGCTACAGTTATTATATAAATATATCAATATTTTTCTTATATATATATATATCTTTATAATGTTCAAATTTTGATAATTCAGGGATCGATTCTGAAGTCTGAAAATCGAGTTTATTATAACAGTACTTAAATAAAATACAGAGGTAAACAACAACAATAATAATAATAATAATTAATAATAATAATAATAGTTAATAATAATTAATAACAATAAATACTAATAAATAACGAAGATTTGTACAAGGTCTACCTGAAAATCGAGAATCGATTTTCCACGTCCTAAACTACCACTCTTCCTTTGTCAATCTTCGATACTCTGAATACTGTCTATTTTTAACGATCGAAATCCTTCTTCTTCTCTAGCCGTCTGTCTGTGAACTGACTGTTTGGCGAATTGGTTGTCCATAACAGTAAATAAGGTCACAATGTCCGTTAGACAGAGAAAGTCCCTTTGTTTATCCGTGTTTGAACTCTTGGGAAGTTTACATATATATTGACTTAAATAATAATTCAATAATAATTGACTACAAGGAAGATAAATCTTAGCTATCAGTTTGATACCGATTGTTCGCTATACTAAAGGGTCATGCCAGGAGGAGATTGCTACGAATGATGACTCACCTTATACTTTGATCCTATCCCTACATTGTTATATATTTTATCCTTCAATTTTCCACAAGATGAACGAATATTGAAACTACAAAATAGTTTAAAGAGGGATTTATGTTCCAATAAAGAAAAACGGGTCGTTGACAATGGCTATGTTAATAAAAGAAGGGCCTCCAAGGGATGTATTCTGTATAGGGTCATAATCATATTCCCTGTTGATATATTTAAAGTTGCGATTCCTTCTGTAGTAAGTAAGAAATATAATCGTTGACGATAACTTGATCAAATTCATTCACAATATTATTTAATAGAATTTTGATGCTCCTCCTTACTACTTACTACTATGATAAATATATTCGACGGAAGCCTGAAGTAAATAGATGCAGTTCACTTAGTCAGACGCTAACTGAAACTAGCTTTTTATATTATTATTATATATTATTTTTCTAAATTACTTTTAGGCACATCTATCAGATCGTTCTCCGAAGCTTAAAGTAGAAATAATTTAAATATGAAAATATGAAAATCTTTTAATTCAACTATCTAAACTACTTGGAAGCATAAAATTGAATAATTTGAATTCTAAAATATCGAAACATTCGAATTCGTCCATCACTAGGTCACTATCTCTAAATCAATTTCGATTACAATTTGAGTTTCCAAAGTGTTGAAGTATCGCGATGCTCGAATACAACGCCACGGTTTAAAAGTGAGCTGTTATATCAACGTTTGTCGAATTCGATGCAAACAAAGCAACGGCAGATATTATTAGTTCTCAAGTTTTGCCAGAAGCGATTTCAGTTGTTGTCGCATCGTATCGTCACGTTTCTCCTCGTCGTTTCAGTCCATTTGTTGCAATGATAAAAAGCGAAGCTAGCATGTTCTTCAAGTCGTGCCTCCCTTTTCTTGGTCCTTTACGGAAGAGACATCTCCTCGCGATCATTTATTTGCCACTTTTCTTATATCGTCTCCCAGTAGAATGTTTCTTTTTCTTCGATAGCAGCTGCATTATTCGTTGCACATCTTATTAAATTTTTGATTTAACAGTCTGTCGAATGGCAACGATGTCTCGACTCTTTTTCACATTGAACCTTTAGGATTCGTTCGTTCGAGCTTCGTCTTTTCCGATCGAAAAGCACGTTGTCCTTGTCGATGAACGATATGATATTCGCGAACGTGAATTTTTAAATTGGACGTGAAATATCTAGCATAATGTACGACTATGAAGTACTGTGAATATGCAGCAAATATTGCATACAATTGAAATAAATTGTTTTGATCATTGAATTGTATCTTTTGGTTCGATTACTCGCAGATCAGTTACTTCATAACTGGCATGATCACTCGTTTAAAAAATTATTTCACTTATAAAATCAATATGTGTATAACGTACTACGTTAGTTTTATGATGTAAACACTATTATTTACAACCATATAGAAAAACTACTTTATGCAAAAATCATCTCATGCTATCGTTTATACATAAAATTGAACATATATATATGTATTAAAAATCGATAAAATTTACCAAAAGTTTCTGTATTTCTATCAATTAATCGGTTATCGATTTCCCTAAAGTTAGACTTCTCCGTTAACCAGCCAATATTGAACTTTAATCAGCACTTTGTACGAATCACCAAGACCAGTATATAAAATTATATTTACCTCTGACGTAAAAGGAATAAAAAAAGAAGAAAAGGAAAAAATGTATCGTGTAACATTTTCTATTAAGAAGAAAAATAGAGAAAAATAAGGAAAGGAGAATTCACGTAACCCTTTCATTCTCCGCTCCATGAAGTATTCTGAGCTATCGCGTTCAAGGCGAATTTCTGCGCACGATCGAAGAAGAGTGCAATTTTCTTGACAAACAGGCGATACCTTTAACGATCGACCAAACGTACGGTAATTTTCTTGCTATTTCACCTTGTAGCAGCCCCGTGTGGCGTTCATTATTAGCGATATAGCGAGAACGTTCGTTATCCTGCAAACAAGATCACTCGTCTGGGGTGGTATCTGCATGCAAATAGTCTAACAATCGAGCTCAAAGCATTGTTTTGTACGAATGTCTTCGATTAACATGCTCCCCGTGGAGATCAGCGGACAATTTTCCTGGAAAAGTGTCCATGGAGGACAAGACGAATCGCCGTTGTTTTCTGAGAGCAACAGTTACAACTTTTGACCGATGAATTAGGGTTACATGCAAATATTTCATCTTTCTAAGTATAATACTGTATTACAAATTGCATATTAAACTTGACTATCCACATTTCTAGTAGATCAGGCACAATATCTATCTATATTTATAACGATTCTGAATTATAATAAAGTCAAATTAACATTTTGGACTTTCCGAGTTTTCTAATGGAATTTAAATCAGACTATCATGGAAGATAATGATCGGTAGTTTATTTTCACCTTGTAAATAACTTCTACACATTTTATTGCGTGTTTCGTATAGTTATTTTGAATCAATAAAAATTTCTGATTTAATTATTTTTCTAATAATCTATGCCAATCTGCCTAATGTGATGTAGCTTAACATAATTTTTGCTATCACATAGAAATCGCTTGTCCCCCACAATTCTACTGGAAAAGTGAAAAACGTCGGAAGTTTCATGTGGTTTTAAATTCAATGGGCAAAGACTATGGAATTCCTTAAGATGTGGAATTCCATTAACTAAAATGTAATTAATAAGTTCGCCTATTTGAGAAACTTTGATGGTTGTTGTTTTCTTCTATGAGATACGGTTTGTAATTTGAAAAGGAATTAATTACACACCTCGGATTCCGGAAAACGTAGTTTTAACCGGAACAATGGGAGAATGAAGATTAAAACTGGTAGAAAATTCGCTACGTAGGATGCGTAGGATGAAAGAAAATTACTGCAACATCAAGTGTGAAACTCGAACGAAAACCCCATTCAGTATAAACATTTACACCATCGTTTGTGTTCTACAAACGTTTCTGAAGGTGAAATCGCATTTTGCATACTATTCTGCACCTGTTCTTTCTTTTTTATTTTTTCAATGTTCTGTTTGAATCTTTGCTTTCAAAATAATTGCACGAATTTAACATTCAGTGGCAAATATGAAAGTACATATTTGAACTTGTAGAGATCCTTCATAAGTACATTATGCGCGTTATAAGAAACAGATTGAAATTTCATTAGTTTTGAAATAAGGCACAGTTATCATAACTATATTGATAGAATTTGAAACTAATCTGAAAATGTATATGCTCAAAGATAATGAAACAAACTTCAAAAATCATTGAGAAATTAAACTTATAATTCATGTCTTTATTATTTTATACGTATGTATGATGTACGCGTGGTCCATGAGAAATCCATTTATTCTATATTGTAACAAAACTCTTATAAATAATAAAATTAATTTTATCATTTGTTTTATTAAATTTCCTATTATATTCGTTGTTCTTTGATTTTATGCATTTCATAAATGAGATTCATATTTTTACAAACTTGACTGAATTTCCTAACTAATTCTATTAAGCCTTTTTAATCCTGATCAATTAATTTTTCCCTTGACAATATAGATTAATTATGTTTTATATGAGACCAATGGTTCTGTAAGTCACTGTACATGCAATCCAAAGGCTAAAAAGCGGAATTCGAAATTTTATTAATCTTCTTTTAACGTTTTATTTAATTCCCGGTTGAAAACAAGAATAGGGCTGTTTCAGGAAAAATTTACACAAATCATTACCAGGAAAATGTTGTTGTTCCATTTTATCGAATTTTCAGTAGAAGTGAATTTCTCGTCCTTTGTTTTTCCAGAAATTTCTGACAGCATAAGTTTTCGAATACAGAAGCGACAAGTGTAAATTTCACTTGTACAGTATTCACTTGGCAAATATCCTGACTTTAAGTTTTCTTTGTTTTTCGATAATGTAAATTTCTCGTATATAAAATAATTATCGCTATACACAGGGTCCTTCTGTTTTCGTCAGATCGTAACTTTGGCTCGTAAACATCTTTCTGTAAGACGTGTAACCGCAATAAAACTACGAAACGCGCGAACGTAAAATCATTGCGCGACTTATCCAGTTACCGTGGATGTCCTTGAGAACCACGATTTTAATTGTTCAATTTAATTTTAATTTTATTTAAATTGCTACAGAAAGTGTATATATATATATATATATATATATATATATATATATATATATATATATAATCATAAATACACTTCATAAATATAAATAAATATATAAATATTTATATATATACACACAAATAGATAAAAATATGATAAATAACAATTTATAAAAATAAGGACTGTGCGAATATTTCTTTAGCCTCTGTAAAAACTTCCGCGTTGTAATATTGTTCCAATATTATCAAACAGGGGAAAATTTTTGGAAAGGGTTATTTTAATATCGTTAAACAAGGAAAAATTACATTGGCACGTGCTTGACGCTCGATAAAATGTGCGCTTTCATGGTTTTTTCACCTTTAACCTAGATCTGAAGTCACTCCTATATATTTTCTCTTCGTTCCTACGCGTCTTGAATAGCACACGACGTTCTATTTGACGATCCAGTAAAGTTTTAACTCTTCAGATAGGTACTAAGGAATGCAACTTAAAATAATATAGAAATTCACAGAAATATCAGTAATTTCTGTGACGTGATTTTGATTTCAAGATCTAAGCAAGGAACGCAGAAAATAAGAAATTTTCGAGAGAAATAATAGACGTCTACGAGCAACAAATAATTACACGAACAACGACGAAGGTCGTAATTTGCTCATAAAATTAGACCGTAGTAGTATTAATAACTGGATTATACGTGTACTAGTCCAGGAAATTAAGTCGAAACTCTATGTCGAGTAGCAAATACCTTTTAATCGACATATTCTCTTGAAGGGTGTAAAGGGTGTCTTTATCAACCCTGCCGGTCGGTAAAGAATCTCCTGAATTATCCATAGTAGCTGAAAGAGTTGCTTCTCCAACGCCAATCCAATGATGAAATCGTGTCTGATCAGTGACCGACTCGTACTACTGAAAAATTAAATCTTTATCAATAAACAGTATCTTTTATTTAATAATTTTTAGTTTTCATTAAAGTAACTTCTTAGTAAGTTTTTGTAATGATTATCTGTAAGATATTAGCATTATTAATTAATACTAACAAGCTTTATTTGATTATATACGGATTATATACGGATATTAACAAGGAATTTTTAAGTGATTTCTTTCTAAAGATTTGGAAAATCTGCGTTATCATTAGATTACGGATATATAAGAAAAATGCTTTTATAAATACAATTAAAAAAATAGAATTTAAGCAGGAATATGTTTCATTCACTCGATATTAGACCAAACTTACTATAGCAAAGTTCAGCCCTTTCAATTTCTTTTCATAAAACATTTATAAAACATAGTTTAACTGATAATTTGTAATGCAACCTCATAAGTAATTGACTTTTAATAGGAAACTTGCACACAATCGAAAAATTTAATTTTGATACAAACTACAACTGTACTTAATCGGTAATGTTACATATGATACGAAAAATAAGAGTTCCAGGTGACGCTTAAATCGCCAGACACGAGAAAGCATTGCATATCACGTTTATTCTGCACTTCCTCTGTTCCAATATCAACTCTGCTTTATCAATCTCGACACCGAACCTCTTTGCCTGACTCCTGATCGATTCGTTCTACTGCAACAGCGTTCTTACCGACAGCCAGTATTGTAGCAGCACTGCTTACGTTTCCATGGAGCTTCCGTGGCTCATGGATTTGATCAATACTTCCCTTAATCGTGTGCCGAGCGTCGTCCAAGTCGTGCTGGCCTTCGTGTATCGTGTAAGCGTCCCGACGTTTTCCTCTTCGAATCTTTCAGTCCGTGACATGTCGATCGATAGCGTTGCATGTATAAAAAAAGAATATGTTGCTAATTATTCCCCTGAACGTGTGAAAAGCATGAACGACGCGCGATCTGTGTTCGTGCAATCGAACGTGTAGGAAGAAACGTGACGACAAATCGTTGGGAGCTGTGCCGGATTTCGCGGTTTTTCGACACGAGCTGATCAGCTCTCGTGGTTGGCAGACTGTGAAGATGAAGAGGCAGAATGTGAGGACTTTGTCGTTGGTAGTGTGTACGTTTACTTATTTGCTGATTGGCGCGGCGGTTTTCGACGCGTTGGAGTCGAACACGGAGAGGAAGCGTTGGGAGTTTTTATCGGGTGAGGCTTGTCTCGTTGTCTTCAAGCGTAAATATGCGAGTGTGTTGTTGGTAGAAAATTGATATGAAAATAAATGCTATATGAAAACTTGATGATGAAAGCTAAGGGTGAAAACGTATATAGAGGAAAGGTGGTGGTGGAATATATAGGATTTGGAAATTCTATTGGTTAAACTTTGCTTATTTTCACGTGTAAATATTTGAGTACGCGATTGGTAGATATATCTGTGGAAAAGAGAATGTGTGTTTTATATGTGAAACGTTCGTGATGTGAATTGATAGTGAAAGTATGGAGGAAGAAGTAAAATATAGATCGAAAGTTTCTATTGGACGAGTTTTGCCTCGCTGTTCACGTATGTGAATGTGAGAAATGCTTAGAGTAAAAGATTGGTAGGAAATGAATGGACAAATGAACAATATATGGAACATTGATGGCGAGAGATAAGACCGGTATAAGTATATATAGAGGGGTAGTATAAATACACACGCGTATATCAACTGCATCGGGGTTGATATTTTCACGTGTTGATGTTTAAGCGTGGGATTAAGGTAAACGTATAACGTTAAGGGTTGAAAATAGAGAGATAGGATGCACAGTATGATATTCAGCGCTGATATTTTCATAGATGAATATTTTAGGTAATAATTAGTAGCATTTTTCGCTTGTAAATATTTAAGTATGTGATTGCATATACTGTTAAGAGTTAGGGATGAAAAATAGCAAGGAAGGGTAAATTTAGGGTTGCTATTCTCGTACCTGTAAATTTTAATTTTCAATTAACAGAAAAATATGTAACCAATAATAATAATAATAATACTATCGAAAATTGTGGTTATGTTAATGGTTTTAGAGGTTCGTCGAAACATGATCAAGAAGTACAACATCACGCAGGAAGATTACATAATGTTGGAGATTGTTATAATAGAAAATAAGCCACACAAAGCAGGCCCTCAATGGAAATTCGCTGGTGCCTTTTATTTCGCGACTGTTGTGCTTGCTATGATAGGTGAGTGATACCCTCAAGCGTGTTTGCTACGTGTTTAGAATGTTGATTTTGTGCAGTAGAAGTTAAATATGTATCGTAGATAATCGATATCAAGTTACAACCTTGGAATCTTTAATGTGTATGTATTTATAAAATACATAATAAATTCCTATATTCTATAAGACACATAATAATCCTAAGTTTTTAATTGATAGAGCATTATTCCATTTTATATTTATTATTATTCTATATTTGTATTACTCTAGATAAATTAATTTGACATATTCCGGATCATTTATATCAGAAACTTTCGTATTAAAGAATTTTTATATTTATATTCTTAATCGTCATAAGATTTTATTTCAATTTCCTATAAAATTTCAAGGGTACGGACACTCAACGCCAGTCACCATAGGAGGAAAAGCATTCTGCATGGCATACGCCATGGTGGGCATTCCTCTCGGTCTGGTAATGTTCCAGAGCATCGGTGAACGTCTGAACAAGTTCGCCTCTGTAGTCATCAAACGAGCGAAGACGTATTTAAGATGCAAGAAAACAGAAGCAACCGAGATGAATCTAATGCTCGCGACTGGTTTACTTTCGAGCATAATTATCACGACTGGGGCTGCTGTGTTCTCGCGTTACGAGGGATGGAGCTACTTCGACAGCTTCTATTATTGTTTTGTCACGCTGACTACCATCGGTTTTGGTGATTACGTCGCCTTACAGGTAAATTCGTCTAACGATAAATTCAATATTTCATCGAAACCTTATCAAACCTTCGTCAATTCGTATTAACAACCCTGATATTTTATCGAGGTTTCATAGGAAGAAGTTAGAATTTGTTAATTTTTAGCAAGAATTTCTTTGTTGCTTGAATTTTATTGCTTCGTTGTTATTAGTTTCTTAATTCATTTTTGTTGCTAGGAGGGTATTTCTTCTTCAATTCGCTTTATCTTAATATTTAAATTTAGCGAAAGATTTTTGTAATATTTGTTTGTGATGAAAACGTTGCAGAATGATCACGCACTTTCCAATAAACCTGGATACGTGGCCTTAAGCTTAGTCTTTATACTATTCGGCCTGGCCGTCGTCGCTGCCAGCATAAACTTACTCGTCCTCCGCTTTATGACGATGTAAGTACATATCCCTTCACCCCAAAGCGTGAACATATATCTCACTTGTCCGCTTTTACTTATCGCCACTCTGTCTTCTCAGGCCACGCTGTAAATGTAGGTCACGTCCAAGATATTGCTCTTCAAAAATTTATGTGATATCTTCGAGCACATTCCCACTTATTTTACTTCTTTAATGATCAAAAAGCAAAGAGGGTTTCTGTTAACAAAATTTCAATTATTCACAGGCAAATTCTTTTTATTAAAAATTTCTAAAGATTGAAAGGAAATTGAAGTTTGTTACAATGCTGGCGAAATATCAGAGTATCGCTACCGATTGTATGTTCTCAAGTCGTATGACTTGAGATCTTGAATCTTGAATTTTGAAGCCCCGAAAAATTCTGAAATTTCTAATTTTGCTTAATTATTAAATAGGAACACGGGTGAGGTTCGTCGCGACGAAGAGCTTCAACCAGCTTCTCATCACGTGTTAACACTAGACGGTGAGGTGGTCGCTGTAAATGGAAAACTATTAGCTGGCCACGTGCCCATAGTTCACGACACGGACGACTGCGTAAGCGTGTGCTCGTGCACCTGTCTAGGACCACCGAATTCCGAGCTTCTGGACCAAGGTTACCAAGGCTACAGGCCTCCTTCAATCTCGAGCCTTCGCGTGAAACGTGCATCCGTCTGATGGAAGGAGTTCCGTCGTCGCAGTTTACGTCGTCGATTATCGAGAGCTGACAGCAGAGAACTACTTGGTATCGACGTGTAAAAGATCGACTCGAAAATCAATACAACCAAATGGATTTAAAAATCCGTGAAGGAAACAATGACATTGAAAATAATTTCATCATTGGTACAGTTCACAATGGAGTTTTTCAAGTTGATTGAAATTGGACCGATGTTCGAAATTGTGTTCTTATAAGATCTACCTTATAACGTTCCAGGACTCGTTAGCGCACATTCATCGATTTTTGAAGACGTATTTTGAAGACAGTCAGTGGAGTTTGTTCTGTGGAGGTGACTTTAGATTTGAGCTGTTGAATTGTACTCGGCTCATGTTGTAATATTACGAATAGTCGTAAGAAGAAGGACGTTCGGAGAATGTTTGATCGTTTGTAGACGATTTTCTAACGATTTCGTACGTTTCATATCGTACCACGGACCATTTTCTCCCGGTGAATTCCGAGAGAGTTTCAAATTCTCTAAAAAATTTAAGAATTCGAATTCGTATTCGGTGTTTATGCTGTGTCGTATATAATGAACGATTATTGAAATTATTGAAAATCGTAGATTAGTCATGAAGGTTGCATCGGTATTAGAAATTGTTGCTTAGAGGATTGCTTTGTTCCGAAGATAAGTTGGGTTTCTTCGAATAAACTTTCGAATTAAGATTTTTTATGATTTGCACTACCTATGTTGCATGTTAATAAAGTCTTTCACATTTTACAAAAATCTGTTCTCAAAGTGTACGTATATGATTTACACAAATTATGACAAAAGCACTTGCCTAGATTTTGATATCCTTCAAAAATATTCTACGGACAAAACGATCCTCGTAAAAGAGAAAATAATTTGTTCGATGGAAGTTGAAGAAGTAGAGATCGCCGTTTCGATCTCGGTTATTTGTATGTATACTGAATATATAAAATGTAAACAGAACAATATCCAGGCCTCGTTAGCGTGATTGTTAAATACATATATACGGCTCGATGTTTGTACTAATAAACGTAAAAGCTGGAAAATGTGAAAATTTCGCGTAAATCGTCAATCGACGAAAAGAAAAAGTCGATCTTAGGAAGTAGCTTAATTTTGTAGCTACGAAAATTGTGATTGTACAATTTTCTAGAATTGTAACTCGAACTTGAATAACAATTTTATCGTACTTGCGATGCGAAAGAAACATACGTACATCTCAGCGTCGTATTTTTTAAATCTAAGATTAGAGAATATATTAATCGACAAACAGGAATAACCGGGAAGACTGATAATTGAATTAACTGACTAGTTGTTATCTTTTTAACAAAAATTTCTCTAGGCGCCTGTTTTAACCCTCCAAAAGTTAAAAAGTTAAGAATTGTAAAGAATTCGTGCAATTTTAGTATTTTTATAATTCATTTATTATAGTATCTAGGTTTGTCTGTTTCATTTTGTAATAATGTAGTATTTATGTAAGCGATCGTGAATTTTGTAAAAGTATACGATAAATAGTCGTTTATTTGTTGTTGATTAAAGGTTGTTGTTGTTCAAACGTGAAACGAAATTTTTGAAGACTAAGAAACGATATATTATGAATATTTCAAATAACTGTAGAGTGATTCCTAAGTATCTTGTATTTTAGATGTTTAAGATATTGAGATTTTAAGATAAAGATACTGAAATTTTAGAGGGAATTTTTAAACATTAATTTCGACCAGTTTCTATGACCAACAGAAAAAATTTAGATCTTCGAAGATTTGAATATTTCCATAGTCTAGATATCTGTTTAGATGGTTTAAGTATCTAGAGATGTAAAACATAAAACGAATAATCTTTCATTTTAAATATTACAAATATTTAATTGAAGCATGTTCTAACATTTTACAAGCGAAGCCAGATTATTCAATGCTACTTCGTAAATATTTAGTTTCAGAATACAGGGTTATAAATTTATGAAAATTTTCACAGCATGCACAAAGAATATAAACATGAATAAAAGGACGACAGTTTACTTTTGATAATCACGTATAATTAATATATATACAATAAATTTGAAAATAGTATATTTTTTGTTTCAAGCCAAAATAAGACAGAAACCAAATATAACTTATTTCGATGAATTTGATTATTCTGGCTTCGGAGTAACTCACGTACGTATAAAAATATTTACCAGAAAAAATGATGCTCAAAAATGAAAGTGCATTAAACATAGCAAGCAAACTGACTGGAGGGTTAAAACGAATTCTAAAATATTTTATGTTTTATTTTTTCTTACATTCGAACTTATAGTTGCCGGTACCATACCATATCAATGCTTCTTTTCTTCCCAACGACACGTTCTGTTTTCGTCAATTATCGATGATTGGTCTGAGTGATCGACACACGCACAAAAACAGTTACGTATCGTTTAACAAAAATAGCGAGAAAACCACGATCGATCCTCGTAGGAACATCGCTGCACAGAGTAAACGATAATGTGCACTCATTTGTATACGTGTACCTTAGTTCATAGGCGCTCGTCGTATTCTAACGGCGGTATATGATTGAGTATATTTTTTATCGTTGAGAGTTTTTTAATAAACGACAGTTCATTATTTTCTTTCTCACGTTCATTTTTTCCCTGCCTGTTTTCACTTACATCGATTCAAAATTTGCAAACTTCGGATCGGGATTTGAAAATCGTGAGAACCCTTCAGGTTATGAATTTTGATCCACGATCGAGGAAAAGTTGGGTTGTGATAGAAATAAGGCGATATGGAAATTATTTTACGCTAAATTATATTCGCGGTGTACTCGAATTGTGTGAAAATGATCAAAATCAGAGTTTAAAGTTTACAGTTCATACTTCAGAGTTCGAAGTTCAAAGTTCGGGGTTAAAAGCTCAAGATTCAAGGGCGAAGTTCCAAGTTTAGCGTTCAAAATTTCCGACTAGAAGTTCAAGATTTCATGTTACAATTCCAGATTTCAAATATCGCATTTTAAGTTACAACTTTCAAATTGCTACATTACAACTAACTAGACAATTTGTAGCAAGAGAAAAGCATGGATTCCGGCGTGAAGCCCCATATCTGTGCCTTAAAAGATAGTGACAAATACTACATGTTCGGTTCAGATGAGGACGTCACGTGTAAAAATATATGGATAAACATGTTCCAAATCAATGGGAATACACCGAGGACGAAAATATTTTTCGATAGTATGGCGCACGTGTGTGCCGAGAGAAGAAGGCACGCTCAGATACATTGGTGGATTATTCATCCTTGCAGCAGTTGGAGGTACCTATGAAATTAAGGACATAAACGAAAAGATAAAAAATATTTTTTTAAAAAGCGATTAAACAGATACTGCTTGCACTAAAGAAATTTTTTAGATTTCTATGGGACTTGATAATGACAGTGGTATATATGGTCGGCTTTCTGACGATCCCATTTTCCGTCAGTTTTATCGTCATGAGTCACGATAGGATTCGAATGGATAAATTCAATTTTTTAATCTACGCTTTCTGCTGGATGGATATAGTATGCAATTGCTTCACTGGATATTACGACAAGAAACTCATGCAGATGGAATTGGCTCCCTTCAAGATATTCATGTACTTTCTTTATATATATCTTTTTGATACTGTAGAATTTGCATATAGAATATTTTTTATTCGTTTGAATTTCAATCGATCTAAATATCATGTGATATTAAAAAATATCTAGCACCAAAGTTGATTGATTTAAAACTACAAATAACATGATTTATTTTCATAGGAACTATTTAAAAACCTTTCTCATATTGGATATCCTTTCCTCATTGCCATGGGATCACATGACTTTGCCATGGCGAAGTCTTCCTGGAAGAGAATCTAATCATTTAGTTTCTCTACTCAATCTCTTACCTTGTTTGAAGCTGTCGCGTTATGGCTACGTTAATATGCGAATCGCCGAGCTTTTTAGCGTAATCTCCCCTTTTTTAAATTTAAAGGAAATTTTAAAAATTTATAAATAATTTTAACTGCGCGCGTACATCATTGTCACGGATATTTTTATTCGGCATTTTAGCATTTCGAAGTGATGCACTTTTATTACGAACTATTTTCCACCTTCATGCTGGGATTTTACATAATGTACTGGTCTTCGTGTCTGTACTACTTGATACCAGTGTTGGTTTTGCACTTCAGTAACTCTTTACCAGAAGTAAGGGGTGAAAAATATATACTAGTACCTGTTCTTAAATTTCAAAATCTAATTAATAAATAATGTTTAATAATATATCATGTTCATGAGTGAAAGTTCATAGCATTGCATCTTTTTTAAATTAAAAGGATTAATGAAGTTAAACAAGAGGAATTAAATGTTTCACTTTTATTCAATATGAAGAGTAGAGAAATAATTGTTTTTAGTGATTGAAAATAATAAAATTGCAACAAATAAATATTATTACAAAACGATAATATTAAAACACAATTCGCGTGAGATGAAATTTCACTAACGACAGCCTCTAAAAATTACAGAAATGTAGATAGAATATTTATAGTAATATAATTTAATAAACGTTATACAGGAATGTCCTGAATGTTGGGTGACAGGGTTCGACAGCAGGAGCATACCTTCCAGGTTTCAATATACACTCTTTATCGTCGTGGAGAAATTAGCAGCGAGTGGTTACGGTGGCTACGTGCCAAAAACAGACGGTCACATTGTACTGAGCTTTGTTCTTATACTCATTGGTAGAGTGCTCGAGTGTTACATTGCAGGCAAGATATTTTCTAAAGAATCACGTACACGCATATATTTTCAATCTCTAAATAGCATATGAATCTCATTTTAGTGATGCTGATTCAAATAAAAGCAGGAAAACAAGCATCGGAATCGAAATTTCAAGAAATAATAAATCAGTTATGCGCTTACACGAGTCAAAAACAATTACCAAAGCACATGAAGATTCGTCTTCTGGCTTATTACTATTATCGTTTCAGGAATAGTTACTTTCGCGAAAAATCTATCTTATCTAATTTATCAGGTAACCAAATATAATTTACTATTTCATTCGTTTCTCGATTAAGATTTATAATTAATCAATGAATCGTTGTAATCTAGAACAATTACGTCAAGAGATTGCGCTTCAATCGAGCCATCGTTTAGTGGAAAATGTAGTAATATTCAAGGACTTACCCAAATACATTTTACGATCCATCATAAAGAACTTGAAATTCGAGCTTTATCTACCGAACGACGTGATCGTCAAAGCAGGAGCTTACGGCGATTGTATGTTCTTTTTATCCGCTGGAACTGTCGCTGTACTAACACCGACTGGGAAAGAGGTATGTAGTAGGACCATTCGACAGTGTATTCTTAACATTACTAACCGAAGAAATATTTAAAATTTTCATTAAGTTTAACTTAATCTTTTAAATTACAGTATCGATTTAACGTGTCATACATCAATGTCCCGCTCTATTTATATCTTTAATCCCTAATCCAAACGTGTTTATACACGCTAATATGATTATACACAAATTAATAAGAACATATTAAAAAAATATTTATTTGTAATTTTATTATCGAACTGATACCGTTAGATTCCATTTCTCCCGAAATACTTTCCCTGGTTTCGAAACCAAATATCCTTCCAATTTTCTCCTACTCTATAAATGTAATTATACACATATCAACAAGAAAATATCAAACAAAATCATTATTTTCTTTCACTTTTATTATCGAATAAGTACCATTAAACTCCATTTAGTATACGTTACATTTCATTTTTCATAAAGGTACTTTCCCGATTCAGATTTTACATAAGTTTAACACACCAGAAACATCGAACCCTTCCCTTTAAAATGTTTTATGATTTGAGGTCCTACGACCTTTCGTCTTTAAGTTACGTCAGTTTAAAATGAATGATAACTCGCAGCGTTTCGCTATCGCTGTCCTTCTCGCTCTCTCGGATCTTTCTGTCGCACGCGGCTTCCCTAACCTACTGCACACACGCGCATGCGCGCTAATCAGAAACGTGCACCGTACTACGCGCGTAAGCACGTGCAATAACTAGGTCACGCTGTTTCCGGGAATTTCGGTCATTCATCCTTTCGCACAAATTCGTACGCGTCGCTTTAAATCGCTGTATCTCCGGAACCACTTGAGATATCGACTTAAAACAAAAAGCATTTTCAAGTGTACGTTTCCTGTTATCTTTCAAGCTACTTTGCATTCAACTGAAGTGATTATTGCGGTAATTTGTCGTTGATTTCTGTGACTACGTTCTTATAGGTTGAATAAATTGTATGGTAATTAACGAATGAATGTAATGATCAATATTATGGAGCATAGTTAAAATTATACGATGTCTTTATAAAGACACTGATTGTAAGAAGCTAAAAGGCGTGTTATAGTTTTCTCACATATTAATTGAGATTCGAATAAAATGCTTGTTACTGATATATTTTTGTAATTACTTTTCATTATTTGAAGGAATCTCGCAGTAATTATAAAATCAGTACAAAAATCGATATAGAGAGATTTTTTCGCGAAAAAGGTATTCGATGTGAGACACAATTCTCTTTCAACTCGTTTCTTAAGATTCAATTATCTTAAGGCGATAATGAGTATTCGTTATTTTCATCATTTACGAAGCTAATTTCTTTCCCTCTTTTTTTTTGTAGATCTGTCACCTGGACGACGGAGCCCATTTTGGGGAAGTAGCGCTTCTAGTTGGTGAACAAAGAAGAGTCGCAAGCGTGATCGCGATTGAAGTGTGCGAGGTGTACCGTTTGGATCGCAAAGATTTTCGGAAGTGCATCTCCGTGCACACGGAATTATTCGCGAAGATCGAGAGACTCGCGACCGAGAGGATCGAGAGAGCTATGGTCATTGAAGAACACCATAAACGTCATCTTAAGCGAAATTCTGCTCAAGGTGATCATAGAAAAACTGTAGGACGTTATTAAAAAGAGAATAGTTTGAATAATACGTAATATTATACTCAATAATAATAAATGTTAATATAGTAATTACGTTAATAATTCTTGTAATTATTAAATAAACAATGTGATATAAAGATTTAGATGCAACAAAATGTTGTTAGAAAAATTCACATACCTATTAATTACGAGAAAGAATAATCCTCATCAAGAAGTCGCTGATAGCAACAAAGTTCCTCGATAAGAAAAATAATCATGCTAATCGTTTAATCATATATTTAAGGATCTTATATATTATTATTGTCCATACAATGTTTGTATAGTGGCATTCCTTCATTTCTACCTTTATTTTATATATATATAATTATATATATATTTATATTATATTAATCGTTACCTAAGGTATAACTTACAAGTACTAAAATCACTAAAATCTTTAGCACTGTCGCGATGTGTGTGATAATACATTAGAGACACGAATTTGTATGATTAATCTAATCTTTCTTTCACGTCTTTCATTTTTCCCTTTTTTTGGCGAATTTTCTTGTTTCCTCGTATTTTTCTCGTGTAACTTACGCTTAAATCCTTCGTCGGTGTATTCGTAGCAACAATCGTAAATCGTAGCTGACTCGTTAAGAAATTTCTTCACTCTCTTTAGTTTATATGAGAATATTGAAACAAAATTTTTTGAAAAGACTTCTGTTGATTCTACGCGAGGTACGTTCCATTGCATATTTTTGTTTAACTTTATTCTATAGAAATTAAATGAAATGCGTTTCTCAAAATTGTAAAACACGTAGAAAAAGAAGTGAAACGAATTTCAAAATTACTCGTATAGAAATATCCTATTTTCACTTATATTTTCCAAAACGATTAAATTGACAAAATTCAAGTTCTAAATAACTGACTAAAATTATTCATTACACGAATCAATAGTTCTATTATATTATCTTAAATCCTTAATTATTTTCGTATATAATTATAATATATCGTTATAACTATCATAGCCATTCTAAACATCACTATATGTTAATTATCATTATCACACTACCTTTGTGTTACAAAAAGAAAACGCATTGATATTTGGAAAATTGATTGGAAATCGACGAATCAACCGGTCACGATCGTTTCTACGAATTTTACAAAGTTTCCACAAGAAATTGTCCAGCGGTCTGTAAGATAGGTCGATTAAACGAGTACAGTACGTAATACAGGGATAATTATATACATGTCCAGTGTATAACGTGTAAGTGAATATGTTGCCATTGTATAGACTTTAAATCACACGGTACAAATATAAATTATTTACTATAGAATAGAGAAAATCTACCGAAACAACTTGCTTGACGTTATGTACCTTTTGCTCTTTCCTTGCGTTATCATTTCTTGTAATAAACACGATACATTCTTTTCTACGTTACATTTTCTTTAGTCTTCTTTTTTTTTGTATTTTCTTTTGCTTGTTACCGATATGCAATCAGTAGGATATATCTATGTAAACTAGGAGAATTTATGCTATTTATACATTTACTAAATAATGTCGTGTTGCTACGTTACTACAATCGTGTCATGTCTAGTTTGGTCATATCTAAAAGGAGTACGGAGGAGAAGAGTACTCAATATCTTTCCATTATTCCTTGTTTCTTTCCTTTCTTGCTACGATTCCTCCGGGTAAATAAAGAAAACGATAATAAAGGTTTACATGCTTCATTTCTTTTAAAGCAATACTGTGATTGTCACAATTTCCAAATTTTATCTAGATTCTACTATACATAAAGACCACACATGGGAAGAATATGACAAGTACAGTTTTGTTGATTTTCTCATTATTTTGTTACACGTATTTTAATATAAGATTTTAATATGTTTGTTATACATTTGTTACGTCTATTTTAATATGAAATAGTTCAAAAAAGGCATCTTGTGATAAATGATAAACACATAATATTTTGTACGAAACGAAACGTTGTTCTAACTTCATTAATATAATATCGAATATACAATAACATCGAATTTTAAAATTGCTCTTCTATAAAAGACTTGCTAGAAACAATGCGACTTGAGTCATATTTCCACTTGTGGTCTTCATACGTTTGATACGTAAATAGGAAATAATATACGAATAAATATATATGTATATATATATACATATATATTTTATTCGACAAGGAAACGTAAAAAATTGGAGGAATAGCTTTTTCACACTTTGGTACGATCGTCTAATATCTTTTTCTTTTTAGTGACTATCAGTAAATTTCTGCGATTGAAAATCTTCAGACAATTCGTTCTGCTTCGCGTATACTACTATTTTCGTATTTACACTAACGGTAATCTGTATGTAAAGTTCTATTTAGCACTCCTTCCTCGACACTTTCGAAGGGCTTCTAATAAGGCACTGTCATTTACTGTGACTGAAACGATCAGACGAAAGAAGAATGTCCTTTTTTTCCTACAGTTCCGTGGATTCTTTCCATTATCGAGTAAAACTTACGCTTACAGTATATCTATAATATTTATATATAATTATAAATGCTTTTGGTACCTTCCTTCAGAATTTTGATACGCTACAAGCTACTGATATTTTTGCGACACTTCAAGATTAAAAGCATAAATTATCTCTTATCTGTTGGAACGAAATACGCATACAATTTTCCAATGATATATAACCTTCTTCCACTCTATATCGAAATTAACCCTCTGTTGACTGAACCTTCCTGAACTTCTTTTTTGTCAATCAGTAATAGAAATACATTTTTTCCTATATTTTTGTGAAGAGGAGATAAGATATATCAAAATTGGTATCAGCTTTACCAAGAAGAAATATGTCGTTTCTAACTTGTTAGAATATAATATCGTGTCAAAGAAGGGAACAATTTTTATAAGAGTTTCACGCTACTTTTTGATAAGTTCGGAATTGACACAACTTATGCTCTTATTCTCAAACATCGATGCTTCACGATAGATGATACGCTATACATAGTAACAGTGTGTAGTTAACATTACGATTAAAATGTTCAGGAACAAATATATAAATGCAACACGTTAATATGGTGAAAGAAGGTGCGTATCGTGATTGAATTACTGATAAATGCTTGTAAATTGTTATTAACCTCTAACGACTTAACTGTTCGATCCTCTTTTTAACGAACTCTGCAAATAAAATTGTAACCACCGAAACCTTTCTAATTTTATCGATATGTTTATTAATCTATTATACAATTTTCAGAACGAAACTACGTAAAAGCGAAAAACTTAAAATAATTGAAACGAAAACATTAGCAAAGAGTCAATTTTCCTTTTCCTTTTTACCAATTCCTCCCATTCTTACTCATTTTACGAGCCAGCATATTGTCGTCACGATGTTGCACCTTCGCCATTCTTAATCGTCGCTATGATAATCGTAAAATGTTGTTCATTGACAGAGGATTGTTTTGTGTTATGGCAATATATTGGAATATCGATAAGGGATATAAGTAGTAACAGTATCATAGAGTATATAAATGGTGTACTGCGTAATAAACTATTTATATTTTACAACGTAACGTGCGTATATTTGTATGCTTCATACAAATAGGTACAAGTTCCCCCTCCCCAAATTCCCTATTTCTTCTTTTCTTTTCATTTTATGCGATCGTTTAATGCGATCTATCCGCTTAAAAAAAGAAAAAAAGATATAGCGATCTTAACTCGTTCTTTCGCGACATTTTCTTTGTTCCCCTGACGTGTCTATTTTACGAAGCTCTTTCACTTGCAGAATCAGATTGATCGATACATCGCGTTGTCGTATGGATTCATCGTGACGACTTCCTTGGAACCTTGCGAATATCTTTTACTCTATCCTCAAGAGTTTAAATTTTTGTTAAAATTTAACAGAATACATTATTATCGCAAACGTATGATTTTTGTTTTAAATCTAGAATTAAGATATGTAATGGAGTTTTTTTTTTTTTTTTTTTTTTTTTAGAATTTGGAATCCTTTTATTTCTTAACTTAGAATACATTAAATGATAAAACAAAGAGAGAATTTTAGAATATTTGATGAATTGTCGAATTGTTTATGTTAGAGAAAAATAATTTTGCAAGGGTTGGATATTAAAAGAAAAAAGATCGTTTAGAACCTAGGTTTACTCATAAATTGCTCGACTATATCTTCACTAGCTATTTCGGCTTTCAATTTCTGTATTTCATCGCATGATTCCATACTATATTCTGAGATGGCCAACGACTGGAACGCGAACCAAACGGAAAGTAAAATGAAAAGAAGAGCAAATGTTATCGATCGATTAATCGATCGAGACGCGCTTTCTCTCGTTCCCCGGAGGACAGCGATCATTCCTATCCTGATATGGCTTCGACCGACTAGGATTCCAGCGTCAGATCGTATATACATACATAAAACGAACAACGACGAACGACGACGTTGAAACAGAATCGAAGGAAAAGAAGAAACAGCAACGATAAAATCATTTTATGTCTCGTTGTGCAACTCTTCCGTTCTCGCGCTCTTCCGTCTCGCTGTTGCTTAATTATATATTAAAAGTATCTATGTATAGACGTTCTAAGGCTTTGGCAGTGAATTAACGTCACGTTTATGCGGCACGTGTTCGAGACAGAGGAGTTCTGTGTCCTCGAATCGGATCGAATGACCACGCGGCCTCGTCGTCGTCCTCCTTCGTTTCTTTAGTAACGATACATTTGAGAGCCGAGTCTTCTTTTTTTCAGACGTCTCTTTTGCATGATAATAGCGAATTTGACAAGCTACAATTTATAGATTGTAAACTTTTCTTTCGAGGTTTTACTATCCTACACCCTAGAATTTTTAATAATTTTACTATCCTGTGCTATCGGATCTTTAGTAATTTTATAATCCTATGTTGTAGAATTTTTAATAATTTCACTATATCGTGTCCTTGAATTCTTAATAATTTTTCTATTCGATATTCCATCCAAGTAGGATAATTAGTAGTCTCATAATTTGGGAAATTTATTTTTCTTTTTTCTTTTCAAAATTCATTAGTGCTGAAAACTTGTGACTTGTCAAATTTTATTAACAATATTAATTGAACTATGCAAGAGAGACCTTATCGTAATTGCTCTGCTTTGTTCATCGGGCTCGCAGGAAGCAAACGAAACTTTCTTAGACGAGATTCTTCAGGATGTACCTTCGCCTCCTTCTCGATGTGTTCAGGTGAGGGCCTCTGGAAGGAAGCTGGCCGGCCTCGGTACAGGATCGGCAGCAGAACTTCGCATAGTATTTGTGCGTACAGTATCTTGCTTTCACGATCAGGTCACACTTCGCGAAGAACGAGTTGTCCTGGCAATTAGGGTGAATGAAGATTCCTAAGAACAGAAAAATTATTTCTTGAACTCTAATCAATTTCGTTTCTTACGTCGCGTAATAACGTCATTCATCAAAATGTTGAAATTGTTGAGAATTCTTATATTTCGAATTGGTTGAAGATAGTTGCACTTTCTTGCACAGTTGAACTTTTTTTTTACTGTTGAAATAAACTTTTATTTTTTAAGACATATTTTATCTGTCTAATTATATATATATATTGTTACTGACAAGTTGAATACTTGAAATTCAAAAATTTCTATTTCTAGAAGTTATAGTTGTTTCAAAACTTGCGTAAATGAAATAATGATAAATAAAATATCATTTTAAAATTATACTGGTCGGTAAAAATTAATTTTGATTTTAGCTTTCGGATACTTTTTTCTGCACAGTATATAGAAAACACAAAGGTTTACCAGCAACTTGTATATCCACCATCGCAAAAGCAGACGAATAATCGTTGTTCGCTTCGCAACGGTATTGACCAGAGTCTTCTCGATTTGCGTCGCTGATCACAAGTCTGTTCAAATCTGGAAATAAAATTTCACACATTTTTTGAGCAATTTCTTTGCTGAAAAAAATGAATCGTTCGATAATGCTAGATAAATAGAAGTACCTACCAGTAATTTGAATTCGATTGTTTTGGTGAATCAGCTCGTTATCTTTGTACCAAAATACTCGAGGAATCGGATACCCATCGACGTTACAAGCGATAGTAACGTCACTACCTTCTGGGAATTGGTTTTGTCCTATCGATATGTTGGCCGTGACAGGCACTGCGAAATAATTGATTTCACATTAAGAAATATTTGCAAATGAAATTGTCAAAAGAAAAAAAAGAAAGAAAGAAAAAATACTGAAAGTAATTTGAATATATTATAGATCGTGTGCTTACCTCTTCTTTTCGATGTTAACATATTATTAACATAAACATTGTACATAAATTGAACATAATCATTACTAGTAAGAACATACATGCAAGCAAATTAAGCATGCTCAATATAGCGTATAATAAAACCGAAGCATTCGCAGTCGTTACAAAAGAAGAGAGAAAAACCAAATTGCACTGTGATCTCGAAAGATATGCGTGTCAATTCTGTTTGAAACGTCATCTCAATAAAAGTCAGCATTAATTTTATCTATAGGACTCACAAATTTTTACTAATTGCAGGAATAACGAATTAAAAAATTCTAGTATTAAACAAAACCTTTCTTCCACTTCATTTTATTATTATAAATAATTCTATGATATGAATTTGGAAAACATCAAAATCCTAATTGATTATATATTTAATATTTTGACAATATCTTTCAGTACGATGCAATGGGAAAACTGGAAAAGACTACAGTAGAGTACCCTCTCACCTCTGAACCTCGAACCAAAGTCCAAAGTAGTATATCCAATAGGATTGACCGTAGAAATATGTGTTTGTCTGGTCGTGTACACAAATCCATAGCTATGAAAGTCGGTAGTTTGAGTTTTGTTAGGTCTATAGGGATACAGAATATTCTCATCTTTTTTAGGAGGATCGACCAGATACTTGAGATATTGTTCGTATTCGGGATTGATGTTGTACACTGGACCGACAGCTTGCAATACTACCGACCAAGAGGCAGCTCTGCCAATCGCGTTAAACGCTTGACACGTGTAAACGCCCAACGTGGGCAGCGTGACGGTTCGGATCAAAAGCGTGTAGTCGGAATCCTGTTCGTAAATTTCCGAAGACAGTGGTAA
Organism: Bombus breviceps; assembly: GCA_014825925.1. Classification (NCBI taxonomy): domain Eukaryota; kingdom Metazoa; phylum Arthropoda; class Insecta; order Hymenoptera; family Apidae; genus Bombus; species Bombus breviceps. The sequence continues at coordinate 10,441,077 of CM026183.1, read as the reverse complement.
CATGCGATCGCCTTGCCACCAAGTGACAAAAGGCCTAGGCCAACCCCACGCGTAGCAGTGCAGAGATATGGGGGAGTTCATGGTCACCGTCACGCTAGTGTTAGGCTCTCCAATGATAGCCGCAGCGAGTTCTCTCGGCTCTGTATAGTGTGTAAAAGAAAACAGCATGCAGAAGAGAAGAACGTTGAATACCATCACCAATTATCGCAAAGAAAGGTAGTTTAAAAGTAGAGCTAACTCTGCCGCGGTTTATGGATATATTTGTGTTCCCATTTTCTTCTCGTTTTAATTAATTGCAATTTTTTTAAGTGAATTGTTAAAACGTGTTATTACTAGTAAACACATGGCAGAACATTTCTACATAAAATTGGTTAGATCAGCTACTAGAAGATCAAGTAAAGAGATCAACCATTAAGTCTACGATGCACGATACATTCATCATTGCAAAACGCCAAGACAGTCTTTATAGTACTTAACGTATAGTACGTACCTGTGACCACCAATTGGTATTCCACTCTTACCGGTGGTCCTAAACCATTGTCAGCTGTGCAGACGTAAGTTCCACCGTCGTATCGGTCTAAATTAATGATCTGAAGAGAACCATCGAGCAATATGCGACGCCTGCTCTCTGAAGCTGCAATCTGGAGACATTAATCTTTGTTATTATTACAATTCCATCTAACATTTAAATTTTGCAATACTCTGATCCTTATCCAACGTCATTTGTTTCTAGTCTTTTATTCTTACAAAGGCAGGATCCGATAAAATTTAAAACAACACAAATCCTTTTTTATAATACTTCAATAATACCCCTGACTTTAAGTTTTATCCAATTTCATCAATTTGCAATCGTCTTTCCGATTTCACTATAAATTCAGGATCCGATAAAATTGAAAATTATAGACATTAAGACAGAACGCGAGTTTCCCCAGATTATATCTTATAATTTATAAAAATCTCACCAGTATTGTGCCCTTCCTCCACGTAATGGTTGGTTTTGGATGCCCGAAAGCAACACACTTCAATGTCACATAGCCACCCTCCTGGGCGCTAACGTTTGGTTCTTCCGGTGGCTTGATCGAAGCTGCTTCCGAACCAACCGGCCGTGCAGTGATTACCGGTCGCGGAGTAGTCGATTGAACTTCATCGACAGCCGGTTCAAGACAGGAAGCGCCACAGCCATTGTTACAACATTTCATTTCTCCGGCGCAATCGGCGTCTGTGAGACATTCCTGTTCGCATCTTGTGCTGTTCGATACGGTCGGACAGCGGCCTGGTTTCGTAACTAAATTAAAAACGAATTATTATATTATATACAGTTAAATTATGCAAGTAATAGTAATTGGGAAACTATTAGTTGACGTCATTCGTATAACAATTTTTCGTCATATATTTAATACGTTTATCGTGAATGTGAGCGGTAAATTGCAAAGTTAAATCATGCCAGGAAAAATTCATTTAGTTTAGTTTAGTTAATGTCGGTTTGTTTCTTATTAAAAGGAGAAAAATGTTTAGTTACTTTACTAATTTGTTGTCAGTCGAAATCAGGCAGACTTTCGTTAGAAGAGGGAAAAATGAACAAAGTTAGAATGGATATGGGTATTTGGATTCTTGTAAGTGAATTTGGTTATGACTGGATCTGAAATCGATAAATGAAAAGAAGATTAAAAAAGAAGAGAAGATATTTTTAATTTTATCGATCTACCGCATGTTCTCATTTTTTATCTTCAATACAGACAATATAGAAAATATAAAGAACTTAATGTTTCCAGTTACCTGATCTACAAACTCCTCTGTATTCGGTGCCATCCTCGGTACCAACCAGAGTAATGGCACATTTGGTGTCATCGGGACAAACTTGCGTCCTGCAAGGATCCACGCAACGACATCGTCCGCAATCCTGAGAATCTACGAACTCCTCTTTGCCGTAAGGACAACGAATCATATTGCATTCCTCGCGAGCTTCCGCACAAGGATCCTTTTTATTCTCTTCGGAATCGATCTCGTTAGTAGCTATGAAAACATCCATTAAAGTTACAACAAAGAAAAATACAAACATCCTTACAATAGAAAGAAAAAAATATAAAAATGTATATAAAAAGTAATAATAAAAGAATAATAAAAAACATATTGCGGTGAAAGCAATATTACACAGAATTTGAAGCTTACAACTAGGAGCAATAATAGCTGATAGGATGAACGATTGAGAAATAGAAACTGTGGAAAAATAAGAAGCAGAGTTTTTCAGACCAATGAACATCGCTGGTCATATACATGATGTGTATATATTTGCCGCTTTTTTTATTTTAATGTCGCTTTACGACTCAGAAGGAATATTTTAAAGTAAAATGATTAAGATTAAACAGTCAAATTAAAATTCAATGCTTTGTAAAAGAGGAATAGAAAATGTGATTTATCGTGCTCTTCCCCTCCAGATAGAAAAAGGATACTAGGAAAAGGTATGCACGAGGATTTGAAACAACATTGATATAAAACATTAAGGTTGCAATGTACAGTGATATACAATGAAAATGTGTTCACCATGTTCGAAGCTCAAAATATTAAACGTGTAACAAAAATATCGCTTAGGTCGTTGGGGAACACCGTTCCTCGACTTACTCGACTTACTGGTAAGACAAGTGTTAATGCAAGACTCGAAGGTCTTGAATCTGTTACGATTTCCACCGCATCCAGTATAAATGAACCCTCGACATGTTTGTTGTTCGTCGTCGAAATAGAATCGCTTGGTATAATCATGTCGACCCGAAGCACAAGATCCTGTGTCGACCGGTTCTTTGCAAATCGCTGGATCATCATTGTTCAAAATTATTGTTGTCGCGAACTAATTTTATTCTCTCGAAAAGAAATTCCCGATTTCTTTTTAAAGATTTATTGACAGAAAATTATGAGAAATTCTTTTCGAGTAATATTCTTTCGAATTTCTTTCGCGTTTCGTTTAAAGATCTCGGAGATCGTCTACGTTGTTAGTAAGTTTGGGTGGAATTTTGCGTATCAAACGAGTGGAAGTACTTACACAAGCTTGAGAGGCTGGTACCGTTTCCAGGTGGCACGGGTTCTTCGTGATGAATGCAAATCGATTCACACTCTGCCATCGTGCTGAATCTATTCGCGTTGCCTTCACATCCGCCGTACAGAAACTCGCGACAAACGCGACTGACATAATCGTAGTAGTATTTGGCGAAAGAGCCTCTACAAACGCCAGAATCCATTGGTAGATTACACATATCTGTAAAAAAGAATTTTTTAATAAAGATTTAACAAAGTTCCACAACGGAGGAATTCAAATTATTACTCAATTTCCTTGGAATATATACGATAATCTACTGATTAGACAATACAAAAATTAGACAATAATTCATGAATATATTTTAAATAGGATCAATATTTATTAATTTGTTTTATATAATCATTATATATCTATATAATATCACTGAATTTTATCTTACTAAATATCCTAAGAATAGTAAAAAGAATTATAAAAGGATAATATAATCGCTTAAAATGTCTAAAATTTCTAAAAATACAATTTTACCGCGAATCCTGTTTAGAATTTGGCTATAATTATATCATAACTAATAACGTTGATAAATTGCTGTTAAATTAAGTTTCGTTACGAAAGATTCAACTGTAGCTATATCTATAAATCCGTTAAAATTTTGCCATCATCTTGATGTCTAGAATCGATTCTGTGCACATATCTGTAGATATTTTTCCGATAAATTTTCTAATATCCTGTATATGGAGCTATAGTCCCACAAACCATGCTGCCTGAATCACTACACATACCTTGACCATGGAATTTTCCGCAAAGACGTTCGCATTGTTCTTCCGTCTGGAACCTATTCGCGTTTCCTTCACAGCCGCCGTAGATAAACGCCTGACACAACTGATTGTGTGAATCATAGTAATAAGCGGTGATATCGCCATTACAAGAGCCAGGATCGACAGTCTTGTAACAAATCGGATTCTTCGAGGCAGTTTCAACTGATACAATAGGTACGACAGTAACATTTGCAGGTGTTTCTGTTTGAACATGTTTCTGACACTTCCTTTCGCAGGATTCTTTATCCTGGAAACGATTCTTATTACCCTGGCAACCGCTATATTCGAATTCGTAGCAAGAATCTGATTGATGGTCGTAGTAGTATTGTCTAACGACACCATTGCAGGGACCAATGACTTTGGGTAGAGTGCATGGATCTGAAGAACGAGAAGATAAATAGTGCAACCATTAGAGCAATTAGTAGTAAGTATTATATTTAAAGTAATTGTTTCTCCACTTTTTTTTCAAATTATAATTAGACGACTTGTTATAATTAGACGATTAAAGTTTATTTTCAGAATTTCGTGTCTTTTGTTGTCAAACTTGTTACTATAGTGCAAGAGAATTTATTACAGTGATTATGGTAAATTTATTATTTATGGTAAATTTATTATTTATTTAGTGATTGAAACAGGAAAACGATGATACAAACCTTGAACATCTCCACATCGATATTCGCACTCTTCGTGACTGTCGAAATTATTTCCATTGCTCTGGCAGCCGCTATACACAAATTGCTTGCAGACACCATCGTCGCTGTCGTAGAACCATTTGACGTGTTGTTCGGAGCATTGACCGGTATACTTCGAAAGGAAGCAGAAATCTGGAAAATTTTACGTATTAAACTTTAAATTCGCATTTTTATGTCTAATTCATGTAATAATGTTCCATTTTATCTGCAAATATTGGATTTGTATTAGACAAAATATCCGATATTTTAGCTACGAAAAATATTACCTGGTCTAAATCCGACCTCTTCCGATGGTGTGATGGCGCTAGTAGTAGTTTGGCACCTGTTAAAGCAATCTTGTTCGGTAACGAAATTATTCTCGTTCCCGCCGCAACCACCATAGTAAAATTGTCTACATTGTTGTTCGTACGAATCGTAGTACCATCGTTGAGTATAATTGTGGCATTCTCCCAAAAGCGCGGGCAAGAGACAGGTGTCTTGCTCTGTGTTTGGACAAAGATAGCATAAGAAATCTGCCTTGTTTCGGCATATGATACCGAGAAGTAAAAAGTTCAATAAAAACCTTGGAAAATCACTAAAATATTATCCTGAATCTCGAATAATCGTCGGGAACAATTTTTTTAGAATTAAAAATTCTATAATATATCCTTTTCGTTTTCCTTTCATTCGTTTTAAAAATTTATTGAACTTTTTTCCTCACATTTTGTAACAAATAAAGCAACATACAACGTATATAACTTAATTTATTGCAAATATATTTATGCGATGGACGTATATTAAGAATATATTTGTTTTTGCAAAAAACGCACATCAGAGTATAATCCGTAAAACAATTTACGTGCATGCGGTACGATTGACATCGAGAACAACTACACAAAAAAGGAACAATAACGGTAATACAACGAAACTGGCAAGGAAAGCGTTGATTAAGTTGTAAGCGTTAGATCATTTTCTGTTAATTTATACTAAAAGGAATACGTTGAAAGATACTTTATAATCTAAAAGAACCTAAAGTTTAGACAAAACAGAGAAGAGATAGTTTGTATGTTTAAGAAATATGATGAAAATAAGATGAATGTGATTAGACGAAACCTTACCAATTTTAGTCGGGCAATCAGACTCGCATGCGTCCCTAGATTCGAAATTATTTTTATTCCCACCGCAACCGGTATAATAGAATGGCATGCACCGATTCTCCGACTGATCAAAGTACCATCGAGATTGCTTCTCGCCACAGTTACCTTCGGCTCGTGGCAGCAAGCAACTATCTGTTAATCGCATTAATTATTATATCATGCAATATTAGATTTTAGTAAATTGTCGTTAACGATCTGCGGTCTTTTTTTCTAAATTAATGCACGATACAGAGTGCTAAAAGAATATTAAAACAGTGAAAAAGATGTGTGTACACTTCAAGTAATAAGTAGTTCAAATTAGTGAATCAAAACTGAAGATAGAAATTAGTTAATTTTAATCACGTTTTAATGATTAAAATTTTAATCGAGTAAAATTCATTTTTTATGAAACATTTAAACACTTAAAATGTACAAAATACACGTAATATGCAGCAATGTCCAAAAATAAAATACGTATTATACTACTTAAAAAGTGGCATAAATCTTTAAATTCTTTAATATAATTCTTATAACATATTTACTATCGCGTATAATTATTTCTGCCATTATATATTTAATCGTATGTTTCAATATTTTGACCGATTAAATAAAGGTCATAATTATATGATTTATTGCAAGTCGTAAATTGTTGTGTTATTGCGACTATCTTACGACCTTTGAAATTAATATTTTCGTAATTCCTGAAAATATAAGCATTATTTCGCGCAGCTACCAGTTTCATTTCTGCATTCCACCATAAAAAGATTCTATTTAAAATTATCAGTTAAATGTTTCCGTCAAATTCTCTTATCACAATCGATAAATTAAGAAATAAGACAAATAAAATCAGTGCGTTCATGAAAGAATAAGAAAAGCTCGATTATTTGGATTTTAACGTCATACGAATTGACCAAGTTAAATGACTTTTCTTCTTTCTTGTAATACCATCAATAAAAAATCACCGACGCGATCACTCATAAAATATTAATGAAAGGAAATCGCGCTACTCCATTGAGAGAGCTCGTTCGAAGCCAGACAAAAGCTATCGAACGATCGATCTCGAGACGAGAACCGCTTTGCGGAGAACATAATACGACAAAATCAAGTTCCATTGATTGGATTGACTCGTAGAACGCTACGACAGCTTGATATCGCGTGCAACTTAAATGGAAAGGGTGCTTTTAAGTGCATACTGTGCTTTGATAAAAGGCAATGCTTGATATAATCGATTACGATCAATAGGAAGGCAGAAGAAATAGAAATTTGTAAAACCAAGATATTCAGATTACAATCAACACTTTTCTCGTTAACCCCTTGACATCGGTCATTTTGAGATAAATACTTTACATGGAATGAAACTTGGCGAGAGATAATAATTTTCACGACTATTTCTCGGAAGCTGCCATGGATGAAATTTCATCCCATGCGAATTTTAGCGTTAGTTAAAACCCTGTTATATCTTTTATTCATGTTCGGTACAATCGAATTTTTCTAACGTTAAAATGAAAATATTCTTATTGATACAGGTGATTCCGCGATTTAATTTCGTGTTAAATATCTTCTCGAAACAATACAAATCCTTTTCGTTGCTGAAATAAACATTCGATGATCACAGCAGAGTTAATATTAGTTGTCAAAGGGTTAAACGTGTTTTGTGCCAACAAATAGAGACAACGACAAACGAACCATCACCAACGACAACATCGAGAGTAATTTCTCAATTATCCAATATTAAACCATTCCACAAATATCAATGAACGAGAAACGACTCTCTTTCTGAATATTGCTAGCGGCACTGTTATACAAGAAGCAGATAAGCTTGTTCCTTTGATCTCTCCGTTTTCTCTTTTCTGTGCTATCCTTTTTATTTGATCGCTTTCTTTTTCTTGGATTCTTTTTCTTTTTTTCTTTATGATTGTCTTTTTTTTGTGCTTTTTCCGATACCTTTTACGGGGCAGCGCTGCTCACAGGCAGCACGTGTAAGGAATCTATTGGCATTGCCTTTACAACCGCCGTAAACAAATTGGCTACACATCTGACGCGCGGCGTTATAATACCAGCGTAACAGAGAGCCCGGACAAGGACCCGGATCTTTCTCCAGGCGGCACACGTCTGTCAGTTTTACTGGAAATATGTATTTTTACGGATTACTCATAGAGCTTTGATTTATTGGGCGATGGTCGGTGCCAATTTGGTGCTTTTATGTGAAATGTGGTGCCTGAATGTTTGCTGAGATCGTGTTTGGTGTTTGATTGAAAATGTAGATTCGGATTGTTGGCGTGATATTTTCAGACGAATACTAAGTCGCCAGAATTGTAGTACAGTAGAAAATCGTAGTTCATATCCATTTAATATATCCGAATGTATTTCGTTGTATTATATTGTGGAATTTGAACGAACTATCTGGCGATTTAGTTTCGATTATTCTTCTCAATTTCTCCGATCGACCGCAGCTTGAAAATTGACTACTAATTAAGAAATTCTGTTCATAGTATGTAATAAAAAATAATCTCGCGTGAATTATTTTTCTGATCGTCTAAATAAATTACTATCAAATAAATTAATAATAAATCCTTCCACTCCCATTGCTAGCTGTACTTCTGTTCCTTTCACGTTCGTCAGAAAACAACTGTAAAAAAATCGCTTAAAAAATGAAAATCAAAAACAATCGTCAAAAAGGTTGCCACACGAAATATACGTTCTTCGATTCGTTCTACGAGCAAAAAATAGATAAAAATCTGAAACACTTTCAAACGAATCTGGCAGGAAAGAATATCTAATACGAAAAATGGGTTCAGGCAGTAGAACGAACATGGTACGTGCGAATGTCGAATCAAGAAAATTGTGCTGGAGAACGTACCTCGTGTCCTCCCTGGTTGCAAGCATTGTTGGTGGCAAGCGATTTCCGTCGCGAAGTTGTTATCATTTCCTTTGCATCCACCGTAGCGGAATTGCTCGCAGGCTTGCGATTCTGCGTTGAAATACCATTTGGTGAAGTTGCCTTCGCAGGGACCTGGTTCTTTCGACTGTTCGCACGGATCTTCATAAGTAACAAAATGCAAGAGAGTATATTAGCAACGAAGTAGCAGTATATAGAATATAAACTTAACTTTTACCTTTTGGAATTGGAGAAATTGTAAATTGAAAATATTTATTATCACATTTAAAAAATAATTTGTCGTAAATGTTGTCAAACATTGATAAAAACGAGAAAAGAATTTCAATAAGAATTGGTGAAGTTACCCAAATCATCGGGAGTGACGCAAAGCTCTTCACATTCTTCTTTCGTTTTAAATTTATTCGCGTTTCCGAGACAACCGCCATAGACAAATTGACCACACTGTTTCCTCCCAGAGTCGTAATACCAAGTAGGGAAGTAGCCCTCACAGGGTCCAGAGATTTTTGGTAGGTTACATGAATCTGCGAAATTTTTTCACTTTGAATTTTTTGATATCTCGGATATAATTAAAATATGCAATGTTTAAAACTATAAGAAAAATTTAACTTGTACGCATAAACGTTGTAAATATTGCACAAATATTATAGTATCACAACTATTACAAAAAAGGTGCATATGTCTTTTAATAAAAAACTAATTCCCTAAAAATATATTATTTTTAAATTTTTCTTAAATATCCAATTGAATTTCATCGTTTTAAATGAATTTGAATTTTTTCAACAGTATGTAATATTTATGTTTTATGTACTTTACCTTTTCCTTTGGGCTGCACACACACTTGCTTACATTCTTCCTGTGTCTTGAATCGATTCTCGTTGCCCTCGCAACCTCCATACCAGAACCGCGAGCAACCACCATACTCCGTGTCGTAGTACCATTTGACGGTGAAGTCCCGACATGGTCCTCTATCTTTCTCCAAAGCACACGCCGCCCCAGGAGTAGATGGAACAGACAGACAGCCCTCGAAGTTTTCTCCTTGAGCTTCTTCCACCCCATCGGGACAACATCCATACTTCGAGGTATCACAAGTGCATCCAGCAAAGTTTGGACCCTTTGCTGGAGTTCTTCCATCTGAGCAGCACTTGAATTCTGTATTCTCACAACCGCAGCCTGCAAGAAACGATGTGGTACCAAGTACATTTTGAAGTTATGTTTCTCCACAATATATGAAGTGAATTAAAATCAATTTGTATAAGGGAAAAAGATGAAGACTATAAATTTGTCTATTTCTGGTTCCATTTACATTTGTATTTCTATTTCTATGTCTTTTTATGCTTTGATTATTAATAAGGATCTTTTGACAAAGAAAATTCTAATAGTAATAATTAATAGTAATAATTAAGTTAAGATTGATATGAGTAAGTAAGAATTTTAAACTTCCCTTTACCACGCTACTATATCAGAATTAACATGATTTCAGTTTTTGACATAATTACCTTGTCCATGAGGTCCTTTAGCGATGGTGACACCATCAGGGCAGCAACCAAACTGATACGTATAACACGGACAGCCCTCGTAATTTGGTCCTGTGGCCGGGGTGAAGCGGTTAGGACAGCAACCATTAGGTGTATACTTGCAACCGCAGCCCTCGTTGTTTGGACCACGAGCAGCGGTGCTGTTATCTGGACAGCATCCGAATCTCGAGTATTGGCAGCCACAACCGTAGAAATCTGGACCGCGAGCTGGAAGTATATTGTCTGGACAGCACTTGAACGGTGTCGACAGACAACAACCCTCTCTGTTTGGACCATGAGCAGGAGTGCTACCATCATCGCAACAGCCATAAGTACTGTTTTCGCAGGGCATGTGGCAGCCATAGTTGTTGGGACCCAGAGCTACATGCGATGTTTATTAGCTGGTAATTATCTTAGAGTTCTTTTTTATATTTAATTTACTCTTATATATCATCAGCCTATTTTTTTGTATCTTTTTGAAAATGGAGAATTTATCTTGGAATAGAAATATTGAAGATGGCGTAATATGTGGGAATTGGAATTAAGTACTTTTACAGATAATAGAGCAAACCTAACAGAATCATTTGAATTTATAAAAGTTTGACTAGAGAACTACAGAAATTTTCGAGAATGTATATTTTGAGATTTTTATATAATTATGCAACATACCTGGCGAGGCGCCATCAGGACAACATCCAAAGTACGATATAGTGCAGTTCTCTGCATTTATAACACCGCATCCTGCGAAGTTTGTGCCAGTAGCAGTCGAAATACCATCCGGACAACATCCGTAGGTGGTATTTGCGCAATCTTCCTGTACTGTAGTTGTTTCATACTCTTCTGTGAGAGGTGTGACAGAAGTAATTTCCTCTTCGCAACCTGTAGTCATTGTATTAACCAAACATCTCAGTATGATTACTAACATTTAAAGATTTTTAAATATACTCAGTAAAAATTACAATGTACCTTCTTCATTTGGTCCAGAAGCAGGCTTAATTCCATCAGGACAGCAACCAAATTCAGTGACATTGCAGCATCCGATATTATCCTTTCCGCTAGCTGGAGTCTCGTTATCCGGACAACATCCAAATCTGAAATATTTATTTAATATCATTAACAAATATCTAAATATTAAATAAATATTATATATATTAAATATCATACTAATTTCTCATATTAGAATTTCTCATATCAGTATATTAAACATTAAATATTATTCTTATGGCGTTTAAAACATTATGTAGATTTTACTTACTCTTTCTCTTATCAATGTCTTTAAAATATTGATAAAATCTATTTCTGGAATGTTATAAAACATAATAACTATCGCGATGTTTAAAATATTATACTAACTCTGTTTCGCTGCAAGGTTTCTTGCATCCTTCGAAGTCGTTGCCCTCAGCAGCGATAATTCCATCAGGGCAACAACCGAACAACGTTTCCTTGCAGTGTGATTCGGGACAACCTTGGTTCTCCGGACCAGTGGCTGCAGACACTCCATCCGAACAACAACCGTATTTAGTGTCGTTGCAAGTCTGTACCGTGGGACATCCTTGGCCAAACGGTCCTTCAGCTTTAGTAATTCCATCGTAACAGCAACCGAAGAGCGAGGCTTTGCAGGTCTTCTTCCTCAGCACTTTGCACACGCGATGCTTGCGCGTGGTTTCTTCTGGGCCAATGGTCGTCCAGAATCCGTATACTGAAAGAGAAAATTTACATTAATTAATACAAAACACATCAATGAACTAAATGTACTTACGTTTGTCTATCTTCTCAGTTACTTCCGATTTTGCTTCCTCAGTGACCGGTGTCAATCCAGAAACAGTAGTATCAGTTACGCCAGATACAGTGGTTTCGCCGCTCTCAGTGGTTGCACCAGACTCTGTAGTTTCTCCTGATTCGGTCGTGGCGCCAGATTCGGTGGTCTCACCGGAAACTGTCGTTTGTTCCGTTGTTGTTTTACCAGATTCTGTAGTCATACCAGATTCTGTTGTCATGCCAGATTCGGTAGTTTCTGTCGGACCAGATTCCGTGGTTTCGGTAGTTGCTCCAGATTCTGTTGATTCTGCTGTAGCTCCAGACTCTGTTGTAGCTCCAGATTCCGTCGTGGCTCCAGATTCTGTTGTAGCTCCAGATTCTATCGTGGTTCCAGATTCTGTTGTAGCACCAGATTCTGTCGTGGCTCCAGATTCTGTCGTGGCTCCAGATTCTGTCGTGGCTCCAGATTCTGTCGTGGCTCCAAATTCTGTCGTAGCTCCAGATTCTATCGTGGTTCCAGATTCTGTCGTGGCTCCGGATTCTGTCGTAGCTCCGGATTCTGTCGTAGCTCCGGATTCTGTTGTAGCTCCAGATTCTGTTGTAGCTCCAGATTCTGCCGTGGCTCCAGATTCTGTTGATTCAGTGACTTCCGTAGCTCCAGATTCTGTTGATTCGGTCATTTCCGTAGCTCCAGGCTCTGTCGTAGCTCCAGACTCTGTCGTAGCTCCAGACTCTGTCGTAGCTCCAGGCTCAGTCGTAGCTCCAGATTCTGTCGTAGCGCCAGATTCTGTTGACTCAGTGATTTCCATTGGCGTACTTTCTGTCGTTACACCAGATTCTGTGGTTTCTTCTGTAGCTCCTGATTCCGTAGACATCGTTGGTTCTGTTGATCCTGATTCGGTACTTTCTTCGGTGGCACCTGATTCTGTTGTTTCTCCAGTCACATCCGTTTCTTCTACTTCTGATGTTGCCTCGAACGTAACTGCTGACATATAAAATTAATAATTAACATATAATTTTAACACGTAACGTAACGTTTCTGTTTATGCAATAATGGAATTTCGATTTACCAGATTCCTCGGTAGGGGTCATTTCTGTTGAAATGGTCTGTTCAGTAACCGCGCTTTCGGTTTCTGACGAAGACGTGGTTGGGCCCGATTCAGTGGATTCCGTGGCCTCGGTTGGTCCACTCTCAGTGCTCTCTAGCATTTCGGTAGTCTCGTCGCTCGATCCAGTTGTTGTTTCTTCAGTTGCACCAGACTCAGTTGTCATATCCGTACCTGAATTATTTTGTGACATTTTTCAAACAATGTAATTATTCAATAAGATAATTTCATAATAAAGTTTGTTGTCAATACATTAAATTTATACCTCAATTAAGGAAATAACACTAAAACTTACTACATTACCTAGTTAAAAAGGAAATTTCTTGCAATATTACTTTTTCGGAATACAGATAGACATTTCAATTAAGCAATTTCTTTATCACGCTACAATTGTTAAGAATACAATCACATCAACTCACCATCAGACTCAGTCATCGATTCAACCGTCGATTCGTCAGTAGAATCCATGGTGGATTCGATCTCTTCAGTTACGCCGATTTCCGTTATTCCAAATTCCGTTGCAAACAGTTCATCATCTTCGGTAACCTCGTTGGTTCCACTGCCTTCGAACGTCGATTCAAACCCTGATGTGTATGTGTATATATCCGTGAAATCTGTCCCACTTCCTTCACCCGTTTCCATTTCTCCAGGAGATATGTCGCCCCTGGTATATCCGGCATCCCCTTGCATTTTATCATATATGTCGCTTCCGGTAGTATCACTCGTATCTGGCGAGCTCAGAGGAGTTGCTTCCGTAAGATCTAACATTTTACTAGATTTATCCTAAATCAATAGATAAAATTACACTTTTATGTAAATCGAGGGAATCATAAAAGTAAATTGAGAAAATAAATTTTAATAACACCTGTACTAATAGAAAAATGATAAATTATCATCACATTCATAGGAAAATGAGATATAAACGTAACGGTGGATGAAGAAACTGTGAAACTAAGTATTTGATTAACTACGACCAAATTTCACTTACGCTAGGTGTCAAGCTCGAAGAGACAGTCACAAAGTTTTCATCCTCGTACACTTCGCACTCTTCGTCCTCTTCAGTGAGATCTGGGATTTTCTCTGGTTGCATCGGTATCACTTCGTCTGGAAACAAGATTTTGATTTACTAAATTATCCTTCATTATTGTTTATTTCTGGGGAGAAACGACACTTACATTAAGAACATTGAATAGGTAAATTGATATAATTGAATCAGTTTAGGTGACTTATTAAAACACTAGAAAACCTGATTTTTTAATTGCAGCATGAATCAATTTTCAACTTTTCTGGGCTTCTCCCAGATTTAGGACGTACCTTCTTCGCAAGCTTGGTTGTTACAATTTTCCGTGGAGAATATGATCGTATTAGAGTCGCAGTTGTTCGTTGTGACCGTCATGTTGGCTTTCATGCAAATCACCTTGCGATTCATCGTGCCACCACCACACGGTTTCGAGCACTGGAACACGGTAAGGTGATTAATGGAAGAAATTTGAGGCGGACGCTTCTTGTTAGGTTCGCTACAAAGCCGTCGAAGATATTGAATTTCTTCGACGACCGAGGGAATAGGACACGATGTATTTCTCGCGGATATTTCACGTCGCTAACGAGATTTTCGAAAAAAATCAGCCTCTACACTTCTTGTCAACGATTCCGTTTGTTCAAGGAGAAATTGAAGAAGAAAGGCTAGATGAAGCATTATGAAATTATTTGAAAGAAACTTCGTTTCTCGAGTTATCCGTGTCAATGGTATTTACTTAACATTGGAACATCATTTTTTGATTATACTTGCATTTGTCTCTATCGTTATTTTATTATACATCTGTTCTCTTATATTTGTTATTCATCTTAGTAATAATCCTTTTATTTCTTACTTTTCTTTTTTAAATAAATTTTCTCATCTTTGATCGTACGAAATTATTCTCGGAATTAAATACTTAAAGTGAGTGGTCTTCGTCAGAATCGTTGAGAAAACTTGAAGAGGAGAAAACCTAGGGAATAGTCAAGATTATTTTAAATATATACATTACCTTGCTCCACGGACCAGCGAACCATTCACCTTTGCACTCTTCCTTGGCGGTGCAGTCCTTCGTCTCGTTGAATTTCTTGTCTGCGTCGCACTTCTCGTCTGGCACTTTCTTCACCGTTTCATCATCGAACGTGCCACAGAACACCTTGCGTGTCTGTACACCTGACCCACATTTCGCTGAACACTATGGGATCAAAGTAATTGTGTGTCAAGTGTGACTTGAATAATAAATTTTGTTGATTTTGTGCCATTATATACATCCTTTGTGTTAAACTAACATCAAAGGATGTATTAACCATCTCGAGGCGGACTTTTACTTTAACAACGAACACAATAATATGTATAAAAGTACAAACGATAATCCATTTAAATTTGAAAAAAGTATCAGATTAAACGTTATTTTTAAAGTTCATTTTGTTTCATATTCGTAATAGGACGTTCTAGACTTACTACAAATTATCTTCTGAAATAGCATCTCATTAATGTCAAAAAGATTAAGTTGTAAATGTCTAGAAAATGAAGAATAATTGCAGTTGCAATTCTTCAAGAAATAAATATAATGTCGGTATATAATTTGAAAAGCTTTCCAGGAAGAAACGTAATTGACTTACATCGCTCCATTGAGAGGCGAACCAGAGGAATTCGCAATCCTTTTCAGTTTCGCAATCTCGCGTCAATTCCGGCTTCTTTTCAGTATCGCATTTTTCGTCCGGATAAACGGTCCCATCTTGAGTAGCACAGTACGTGGTCCTGGTCTCTTCAGTCAGACCACATTTGTCGTCGCACTAAACGAAAAGCGACCAGAGTCAGGTGATAATCGCAAAGAACGTCCGTGACACGAAAAGAAATGGGACACATTTCATTTGTACGTGGCTCTTGTAATATTGCTTGCCAAAAATATTTCTATGAGAAGCTTCTACTTTTTCGCGGGGAATATTTTTAATGGAACGCGGTGATCTTCGGGTGGGTATCGCGTGAAAAATTACGAGCTTACTCCACTCCAATCCGACGTGACCCAGTCGAGGCCGGCGCAAGGTCTCAATTCGCAAGGTTTCTCAGTCTTGGGAACCTCTCCCTCGCAGGCCTGATCCTTCAGCAATTGAATCTTTCCGTTCACCTTCATGTAACACGTCACTTTTCTCGTTTGCTTCCCCGGACCGCATAAATGATCACACTGTCCAAAAGATAACAAAGATTTTTATAGAATTCTAATTGATAGTTTCATTGTTTAATAAGTTGCTTAAAAATATATTAGCGAAGTGATATAAATATATGATAAACAACCACACTGTCTGATAACAGAGAATAAACACGTTTATAGAGTTATATAATTAACACTTTGACTGATTGACGAGTTACAGAAAAAATTTATTGGGTGCGTAAATTGATTTGGTGTCTGGATTTAAATAATTTCTTTTTTAATTTCATATATTTGCTTGTCTTTTGAAGAATTTTGAAGAAGCATTATAACAACATCGCAAAATTTACAATCTTTTAGTTAAAAATATAAAAGTAGAAAAGTAGACACGATATATAAAGATATACGAAATAACATTATAAATACGCTATGAAGTTTACTAGGTGAAACAAATCTCTGATTAGGTTCCATTCTTTTCATTGCATTCACAAAAACACGACTTTCTTTCAATTTCGCCATTTAGTGAACATCGAAAAGATCAAGTTGGAAAAATAAGACATAAGTAATTCGTACCGGTTTCCAAGGTCCAACGTGAAATTGTGGGCACGTCACGTTCTTGTTACACTCCTGTTTGGTCGGCCCTTTTGGTCCCACCTTCTCCAGACACTGACTATCGTCCACCACCGTAGGGATTCCACCAGAGATGACCTGTTCGCATTTGATCCCTCTGCTCTGCTCACCTCCTTCGCCGCAATGCTTGCTACAAGGACCCCACTCGCCCTCCACCCACACAGGTGGACATGGATCCACGTTACAGGCGTCGGTTGTATCTGGTTCCATCTGTGGATCGCAAAGGCTCTCATCCACCGGTTGCCTGTCCCTTCTTCGTACGCAGGCCACTCGTCTCGATTGATAACCTTCGAAAGAGAATTATTCAACATGAATATTTATAAAGCAAAGTCATTGACCTATAGAGATTTGTAAACATGTTTTATTAAATTTTTAAAATATTTTATTATTTGGGAAATTATTTTATTAATACTATGTTCCTTATTGCAAATGCACGCTGTATTCTTTTAATGAATATTGATTTTTCAATAACTGCAACCTAATAATTATCGTATTATTGATTTTATGAATAAAATATGGAGGGATTAACGTTGTCAATATGCGTATGATAAGTGAGACGATACAATATAAAATTAATCTAACAATTTAAGAAAATAATGTATCTGTAATTCATAATTTGCCTTCTAAGTAAATAAATTACGATAAATGATACTTCGAAACTAGAAAGCAAGAACTGCTTTCATAGTTAACGAAAATACAACAACTTTCACTCTTGGTGATCTATCGATTCGACAATTCAATATGCGATGGACACAGAATGATCTGTTTCAGGTAGGTTAAATGAAAAGCATATTAATTAATAAACGTTCATCAAACGCTGAGTATCCGTCCGTTCGTAAATTACTCTATCAAATTTAGAACCGATGGAAACGCGTTCGGTACGCTAGCCGGACGGGCTATCCGATTATTGATTACATTCACCGTGTATTTGGGTAACGGTATTAATTTTGGAAATATTACCTCCGCCACAAGTCGCACTGCAGCTGGAAAATTCATCGGTTATCCATGTGTAGCTATCCGCGTCATTTTGCTGCGAGATTCTCTTCGGCACGCTATACTCGTAATGCACGCCGACATTGTGGTCTTGATACAAAAGCTGTCGAAATCAATTCGGCGAATTATTCTTTCTCTCATATGATATAATGTAGCATACGTATCTACTTATCTACTTATTCGACTGATCATTTTTTTTAACAGTATTTTACATCGATTTTTATATTATTATATTACATCTACTATTATTATATTGGATCGATTATTTTTAGTACAAAAGAAATTATGCTCGATGGAACATTCGACAGCAGTCGTATTTCAGCAAATTAGCTTCATAAAGCAAAAGTGGAAAGAGAAATAAAAAAAATTATGGACGAGACACCATTTTACTATTTAGCGATTTCACTTATTTTATTGGGAAGAATTTGCACTTTTTTTTAACTGGATGACGTTGTAATTTGCTATTTAAGAGCGATGCAGCCACTCACCACCACGTAAATTGGTTCACTCGTCGGCCCTAAGGCGGTAATGGTATCGGGTGCCGAGAAACCTTGCGGATCTCTCGAATAATGGAATATGGTCCCGGCAAATTTTAAGCTTCGTGGAAAATCTATCCTCCAGTTTCCATTTAGATAATAATTGCCTGAAGTGTTTCTAATAGCTGCCGGTATAAAATGCATTAAAACGTCAACAACGACAGAAGTTTCATCAACGCCTTATTGGATAATCATAAGTGGTAATCGCTTATAATTAAGATATTTCACTCACCTAGATAATTGTTCGACGGTTTGATTTCTTTTATAATCACGTTTGTTGCAGCCTGCGGGATCAGTATAATATCGATGTATCCTAAAGAAAGTTTAATAAAATCTTACGATAAAGTTTGTTTCAGTATGTTGAACCGTGTTTTATTTACCAATCGTATCTTACAATAATATTAAAAATATAAAATTTCTCAGCTTACCCACTTGAAGATCGTCGGTATCGAATAAACCGGAAACGGTGTTACAGTTGGACCCATCACCACCGCATTCTCTGCATGCATCCTCCTTCACGTCGCTTCCAAGCATCATGTCACATCCGACGTGCTGACAATCAAACAGAAATTACGTGCCGGTACAGTAATGTTACTCGCTTAAATTCCAATGGAGTTGTTTTGCCTAAATTCAAATGCTCCTCAACAACAAACCCACTCTACAATATTCGGTATTTAGAACTCAGCGTAACCTAAATCTGACAGAAATGGTACTTAAATAGATACAGCGAGAGTAAACGAGAAATATTATTTCTCTTTCTTGTTCTCGCTATATCTACCTTTTTTCATGAGCTTTCGTCGTACATTCGATTGTCTCCCACAGACAAAACAACTCGACGTGCACGAACGGAAACGAATTCGCGTTGGTCCCGCTGCAGTGAATCGAGGATCGTTAACTCACCATGCATTTGCCTCCGACACAGACGTCGTTCTTCTCGATCTCGCATGGCGTCCCGTCGATCACCATCTGTTTGTGCCTGTAGAAGAAACGCTCGCCGCGCGGCATGCAATTCAATTCGCACTTGTTCGGCCCGCCGGTGTACGGAATCCAACTGCGAACGATTTTGCGCGATTAGTCTCGCCGTGGGCCGTTTTATGGCGCGAAAATCTGGCGATCGTCATCGATCTTCTCGATAACTAGCTGTTCTCCCTTCTGAAGGTGCTAGCAACTTTTTGAGCCACGATTAGGTTCTGAGTTTTCGCTTCCTTTGTTTTATTTTTTATTTTACTTCGTTTTTTAAAGATCTTCGTCTACCGACCAAAAATGCGTATGTAGAATCTTAAAATTAAAAGATGATAGAGAATCAATTCTAAGTCATGGTTCGTTTGCTCGATCACCTTTTATCGTGTTTGGAATAAATATGAACAGCGATCAATCTCGTTTCATTGTATTATTGTTTAAGAAGATCGGTCACCTTCAACTGTTTAAATGGATCTATATACATATTTATTGCGTCTGCTTTCTTGGCCGCTATAAAATTAATATGAGTCGTATAGCTCGTAACAAAAAACGTGCACCGGCTCTGAAATGAATACTGACGTTAAGTGCAAAACAAGGCTATACAGTTCTACTAGGTCAATTCTGAATTCGTATTCTAAATTGAGCACTACAATGGTGGTTCGAATTTATTACTATTTTCGTACTCGATGAGAGATTTAAAACTTTTGATAAAGTAAATGAAGGTTTCACAGGAGAAGAACATGATAAGTATATTTTCGTTGAGTTTCCAATTTTAAGACTGCTTTATAATGCTTAACTTG
The DNA here is from genome assembly GCA_014825925.1 of Bombus breviceps. NCBI lineage: Eukaryota > Metazoa > Arthropoda > Insecta > Hymenoptera > Apidae > Bombus > Bombus breviceps. The sequence goes on along the minus strand of CM026183.1, from coordinate 10,421,067 downwards.
TTATTAAGATAGGCAATATTCCAATATTATAACGACATTTAGCTTCAAAATTGAATAAAAGAACAATTTTAAGAACATGGAATTCACTCGTAAAGTATTGAATTTTAAAAGTACTTCCTCGTGTAAGACAGAAAATTGATTTATCGTGTTCTCTTTCCCTATAGCCTTGAAATATAATAGGATTATGGATCGTAGAAACTAAAAATTGAAACCCATAAAAAACAGAAAAAAATGAAAACATGTTACAATAAAAACATTTCAATGGATACTGTCAAAATATTTTTCTATCGACAAAAAGTGCTTTTTTACAAACAGTTCGGGGTTTCAGCAGCGTGACGTGAAATTCGAGCGTGAAACCTCGCATTGAACGCGAATTTAAACGAGCATGGATTTCAACTTCGGACGACCATTAGATCTTGTCGGAGATTCGCAAAAAATCCGCGACCTTTTCTTGTCGAAAATGGCGTCGACGATAAATCACTTTCGCCGCGTATCCAGAAACTCCATCGGGATTCCACGACGATTTTGAGCGAATGTATTGACAGAACGGATAACAGGCAACTCGTGGTTTGCGATACTCACTCATAGTGAATTCCTTCGAACGGAACGTTGTTGAATTCGGCGCATTGCTCTGCTCGGAAGTCCTTCGGTTCACCGGGACATTCCTGAATAAAGAAACAAAGAGCACTGTATTAATAAGAATTAAGAGATTCCTTTCTAAACGTGCGAGTTATTTCGATTTATTCAAAAACTTTAAACGAATAATTTATAAGTAGACAAGGAATTAAATGCACATTCGTATTACTATTGATGAAAATGGAGGAAAGATATACCAAAGATATACTATTTTCTTGGTCTTATGATTTTAATGTTATTTAGTGATTAGAAAACTTAGGTGTATTTAAGTATGACATAGTTGAAAAAAGAAATAATCCATTCGATCTAGAAATATAGGCATTTCGGCAATAAATGACAGATCCATGAAATTTTGTGAAAAGATTAATCAAAAGCCTTTTTCGTATACCAAGTGGAATAATTATTTTTGATGTAAACATTTTTCGAGAGAACTCCGCGTTCAAATTAAATAAAAAAGTTTTGGTAATATGCGAATGGTTGACAAAGTAATGGATTTTAAAATTACTCTCATATGAAAAACGACATTTTACGCTCTGCAATTGCATCTATTAAAAAGAAAGATGAAAATAAATCCGTTCCAAAAATGATTCATCGAATGGTCATTCCTTGCTGTATCGTTCACAAATATAATTTACTAGATCCCCACATCTAAAACCAGTCACCCTCTTGTTTTCGTCATATACCGTGACCAGGCACGTTTTCTAATCTTCGTCGTTGCTATACGCACACGCATATCTCTTCGCGAAGGGTCCACCCCCATTAGGTTTCAATATTTATTTCCAAGTCTCGCAAGATCGTGTGGGGCAAAATGCAATTTTGTTATTTCGTAGGCAGCTAAGAGGAAAAAAGGAAAGCACATGAGCGCACGTTACTCGATTTACCCTTACAAGATTTTTTCCTATTCGCCTCAGATTCTCTCGCGACCCAGTAATTTATCGTGAATTTTCATGTTCCAGTTTTAAGTTCGGATTTATGTTTCTCACAGACATCGTTGTTTCGTGCGAAAGAGGCAGCAACAAGAAGTAAATAATAACCTGTTAATGATAAATATCAAGGCTAATAAGTTTTGGAATGATGTATATGTGTTTCAAAGCAAGAGGTACATATGTAATCTAACATTGCAACTTTCTTAATTTAGTCACGTTTCTATCATTAAGATCGCATACAGAGTAAAACACATTAAGTAAGTAAATATCCACATTGAGTCTTCATATCTAATAAATAAATGTCATTTCATCTATCCATTTAACAAGTTTAACAAAGAACCCTTATAAAACTACAAAAAATCCTTGAAAAACCTCTATTTCTGGTCTTCAAACTGTGCAAAATCCAATCTCAAACAAATCTCAAATCAACCTGTAAAACATCCACACGTGTCCCCTATAGAATCTCCCGTATCAATCAAATGCAACCACCAAATCAATAATATCGCACGCCCCAAAATTCCCCTTAGAACGATCCAACCATGATACTCCGCTACATTATTTTCCACCAATGAATGGTCACAAAAATTAGATGGTCCCAGTCACACACGGGGACACATTGTGAGTCAACAGGAGAGCTACAGGAAAGTTGGCCTGTTCAGGTAATGTCGATAAATCGAGCGAGGTGAAACGGACAAAAAGATATCCCGGAGGGACTGGTACAGCACGCACGAGGATACGTCGGCTAGGATTTATGACGGGAGATTTCTTGCGGGGACACAGGACCCCGTGGAAAGGGGTGGGGCCATTGGGTGAAATCGGGCCGCTCGGTGACCGCAAAAGAAAAAGGATCTTGATCGCGAAACCCGCGATCCCGAAACGATGTCAAAGGTTCTGTGACCCTGGTGATTTATGGCGAACCGCTTTGCCGTGGCGGTCCTGCGATCGACCTTGAACGCTTGGTAGCCAATGGATTCACGGGACACCGTTTCAGAGTCGGAGGAACCTGCACGAACCTCGTGGAAAGTCTGCAAGATGCATGACTCGTGATCAGAGACTTCGCCTCTTTTCAGGATAGCAATTATTGTTTCAAAATTATGGTTAACTTCTGCAGTGTGGTATCAGAGAGAATCGATCGCAGATGTTGGTTTATTTATTATTGGGTTTGAAAGCTACGAGTTGAGTTTGATTTGATCTTATTTAAAAACAAGCATATGTACGTTCTTCGTACAGAAAAAGAATTCATCAGCCATGTTTTGTGATTATGGAAATGAAACAATAATTTTATAGTAAAATGAGACGAAGTTATTCCAATTTCTGAGGTAAATGGAGTGATCTTATTAAATAAATGGGATGATCTGTAGGTATTATTAGAATGGACAGAAATGGAACAAAATTCTTCAGTTGTGAAACCAATGAAATTATTATGAGAGATAAAATATGAACAATGAACATAATGTAACGAAACGTAATGAATTAGCAATAAAGGCCGTGAAAGTGAATTTAGAAGTACATATTTGGAACAGTGCTACTACTATCTAAATGATTCAATTTTATGTTTTCTTTTCCGTGTGATTTATGGACACAGGAGTATTAAAGCATACGATTGCTCTATCATTTTGCCAGCACACCGTGGTCGTAATTCTCAAAAGAATCGCAATATCTCACGTCTGGGATACGAATACGCGGAACGTCTGTTTGTTTCGATCTTTTATATGCCACTTGCCTTTAGCAGGTGTCGTCCATCCCGTCAAACGTCAAACATGCTTCAGCATAAAAGAAAGAGGAAAAATATCCAATGCATGTTTACTTAGTTTCAAAGAATGTTATCTTCAAAGAATGTAGAATAAACATCCGATATTAACGTAGAATGCTTATAAATCGACTATACTCACGAATGTATAATTATATCTAGAGTTGCCAGACGAGAGATATACAGTTCTAAATAAAGATCTGTTACATTTTCCATGTCGTCACTTCGAAGTGTCAGACGTAAGGAAGAGGAATTTATTCGATCTCATGTTCAAATAGCTCAAGTGGCGAAGCAATCGACTGACGAGTGGAAGACCTCCATCAAAATCCAAGTGTAGTTCGATTCATCGATCTTTCACACGTACTTTATCTACGTTCACACGTCTCTTGAAAACTTCTAAATCAAATAAAATATTAGGTATCGTCGGCAGTTCCGTCATTTTCTTTAAGCCATTTAATTTATAATAAATTATAAAATTATCAAGCTATCACCTTTCTACGATCCACAATCTACAAGCTCAAAAAATAATGATTACATGTAAAAAGCCCTACCTAAGTCCTAAATCTTGTCAAAAATGGAGGATGAGACTAGTAATTTTCATTGCTGTATTAATCTTAATAATTTTATACCTTACCCTACAATTATTCTCCTATCTAATTCCAGCAGCAAACTAGAGAAGTTGGCGAGAATTCAGTGGAAACAGTTTCATAAATACAGGATCGAATATTCCCGCAATTACGAGGACTCGCAATTAAAGGTTTGCCTCGTTAAAGGAATCCATCTTCTTCAGCCTCTTTTCCGTTTCCTCGTTTATTTCTCGTTCTGGTCTGGCTTTCATCCACCGAAGTCTCCCGGGAGTTTCCGCCGTTCAATAATCTCTGTTTAGCCGGCAGGCATTGTTACTAATTACGAAATGTTTCGCGGTGCCGGGACAAAGGGGCGAGAACAATGAGCGGTGTTCTGGGAGGGAATTTTTGCAACGGCGAGCAATTCGCGGCGAGAAATGGATTGCCCCTGATATCGTAAGTGGCCTGGCGTTCGTTCAATTCCCTTGGAATGTATCGTAGCCGTGGGACGTTTCTTTGCCGGGGAACTAGATTACACGCCGAATGATTTTAGCAGAATGCACGATGGCACGTTAGGTAAGTATTAAAATTTAACGAGATTAATTAGCATTCAGGGGATTTTTTCTCGTTCTAAATGCGAGGGAAATGAAGTAAAATTGAAATAGAATCGAAGGCAAAAATAGGAAATTTTTCATTCCGTTACTATCTTTTAACCGTTCGATTCAACTTTCTTGCCTTTTCTGAAAAAGATAATAATTTTGAAAGAATAGAGCGAAATACGATGAATCAAGGAACTTTTATATACTTTTTTTAGAAATTAGAAAATCTTTTGCAGTGAGAAAACAATTAGAGAATGCAAAATTTCAAAATTTATAATTCACTTATGGAAATTAGTCTCGAAAAGAAAATTCTTGAAACACACCAAAGATAAAAGATAAAGATAAAAGCGACGCTTCTCGCGTCAATTTTCAACAGCTTTCTCGCACGGAATAAACGTAATTAAATGATGCTTAGAATGTTAATTATCATTAATTCACTTATTGCTAAGTTATATCTAAAATGTGACGATAATAAGAAAAGTAAAGGGATATTTGTTATGGAATATCATTAAAAAAATGTATAATCATATTTAATGCGAATGAATATTTATATAGATTTGAAGCTGATTATCGCGGGGCAAGCTGAATCAGCGATCAATATCCATAGGCCGAGGACGCATAACAGCGACGCAGCTTGCGGCTCGTTTCATTTAGCACGTCACTTTAACGAAGTTAATACTTCGCGAGACCATGCTGTATAATGCCCAGCCGTTCATAAATTTTAGCATCTCCGACAGCGCGCTGCTGCGTTATCGGGGGGTTGGGTCATATTGTTGCTCTCGAGGATCATTAAAGAGCCTTTAAGCCACGCAAGATTTTCGACGATCCTTCTTCTATCAACTAACGTGATTTTACGTCCACAGTTTGATCCATCCTATTATAATATGTATCCTTTCATATCGTTGAATTACCATGTTTTGGAACTCGTGTCCTAATTAAACGAATGAAAAAATATTTTTATGATGACAAATGCTTTTATATTGGTATTCTTCTTGTTCTCATTCCTGCAATGTTTTATTCTCTGCATCTATTGTCTAAATAGTTCAAAAGTTAATCTTCAAACTTGATTTTTATTCAATCAGTCGCGAAAGTCTTCGAGAAAATTTCACCGCGAAGTTAGTACGTTCTATGTGAAGAAGACCAATTAAAAGCTATTTTAAATACAAAATATGATGCAAAAACATTAGTTCAAAATAATAAGGGTATACAAATACAAAAAAAAGAGTTTCATATAAAAATATAAAAATTATAAAATATTCATTTCCATATGCTGTTGTATTATAAGATACAGAAATATGTTATAAATATGTATTGTGATATGCATGTACGATATATATCATATATGTAACATCTATTGTAACATATCTACGTATAATATTTTAATCGTGGAAACATCAAAAAGATATCCTAAAAACAACTCCATTGAAAAAAAGAAATTCATGAGTCTGTGAATTTGTGAGATTTTAAAGAAATTCTCTGTACTTTCACGGAAACCATTATACTCGCGGAAGAAGCGCGATTATGAGAACGTGCTTAATGCTGCATAGAAGTTCGAGTTAGATCCATCTAGCAGAAAAGTAATTCGAAGCATCGTAAGTTTTGCGATGTGGTGGAAATAATTTTTATAGCGGGTACGTGACTTTCAGAAATACATTTTCACTAGTGATCTTCTCCATCTAGGAAGAAACGATCGAGGGTTGGAGGAAGTGGTTCTGTTTCCGAAGTAGTTTCTTGTGTCTTGGTAGGCCGTGATCGAGGGTTCGTGATTCGGGAAAATGAAATTAAAGCTGTGGGATCGGTGGCTCGATTGGCGTGGCGGGCGCTCGTGAAAATTGATGCGACGACGTAGCTTCAATTACCGGCAGGAACAGCGAGGGAAAATCCCGTGGACCGTGTGTGACGGGGGAATTAATTTTTAACACGAAAGGGAAACCTCGTTCGAGACTCTCGTACAATTTCTCAAAAGTTTGTTTCAGCTCGAGTTCGATACGAACAAAAATTGGCTTCGTTGTTTCTATCGTACGGCCACTTGAAGTATTAACAATACGTTTCGACACTTAAAAGTTTTTGTTGTTTCCGTTTCATGGTTTGAGTAAGAAGTAGGTAGTGTTGGCTACGAAATCCAATAAAAAATGAAATAACACACAAGTCTAAGAAAAAGTTTGCTTGTACTTCAACCCAATTTTAATCGAATGAATGAATTCTTTCAGTAATTGAAAAGGTTTTCAAACCTACTCGTATGTGGCCTCAAGGAATTAAATATAAATCCATTTCAACATTTTCTCCTCCTTAGCAAATCTTGCTATTTCTCTAAAGAAATGGAACTCTAATAGACAAACAATTACTAAAGATCCACTTTTAGAATTACTTCTCCTGAACAAGTCTGCCCTTTTCAAAGGAGAAATCAATAAAATTATTAAAAATCTACCCCCCACCCAAATTCTTCCTCCGCAAAAAGTGCTACCTCTGAACAGAAAAGTACTCTGCCAGCTGAAGTTACTAAAAATTCACCTCTAACCTCTAAAATTCTACCTCCCCGACAAATCCAGTTTAGAGAAAAAAGAAAACTCCAAAAAAAGTTCACCAAACTCCGAGCCTCTCTACCACTCCGTTTTCCTCGAAGACGACTATGTACGGTCTCCACGTGTGTTTACGATTGCCACGAGCGAGATCGTACGGTTTTAACCTGGCCAACCTTCCTGAATACACCCTCGAGTGCCCTCGACTCAAGATTTAGTGTTGGCTCGTGGGAGGGCGATCTTAACCGTGGCTATAAACTTTTAATCCCTGCTCGCGGCTTCGAAACGGGTCAACGCGTCCATCAACCAACGGATGTACTGCGAAACGATCGTCGTGGCTGCTGCAAACGCTACCTGGGCCAGAGATTTTACGGCGTCCCGGTGACCTCGTGAGCTTACAGTCATCGGCTGGAATACAGCGGCATGCAACGTTTCAGGGACCGGCTCTGCTTGTCGCCGATTATTAACCCTTCGTTTCGCCTAGTTATTGATCGATAATTCTCTCTCGTTCATTTTCGTCGTGGGTTGATTGGAATCGACCGTGTCTTTGGCACAATGTGATCGTTTAAGCGTTTAGAATCGTGCCTTGTTTTATATCGTTTGAAGTATTTATTTCACAACGAATGATTGTGCTTTTAAAATTTTGGATATAGTTTCTGATGTAATTGAATGATGGAAAAGTAGAGGGTAGTTTTAATCGCTGGACGAAAATTGTCAAACTAAACCAACAAATTTTATTTTTCAAGTAAATTTAGTTACCGGATAGAGGTAAAAAGTTTTTCAACCGACTCTTTGCTTTATCAATATAAAATCAAGTGACAAATCAAATTGAAATTCAGGTCCTGCTGTGCGAGGGTTAAGAGAGTAATTGTTTTAACCCTTTCAGTACCAATTGTTTTTCAAACTGACAAAGTTCTCAATTTTGTAATATCACACTATAAAATAGTGAATATTCTGATTATAAAAATGAATGAAAAGTAGTATTTGGATAATTAAACAACATAATTTTACGTACCACTCCAAACAAGTTTTCTCGTGTTAGTGGTTCAAACTGTTCGTTTTTCCATGTCAAGGAGTTAGTAAGAAGAATAAATAACAGAGAGCTATCTCTTAGAAATAGCTAAAACATACGAGTGGAGAATGCAATATCCTATTGTAATACTCCAGGATTAAAGTCGTAAAGCGCGTTCGTGACCTGAATACATATTTGCTCTCTTTGCAAAAATTCTGAACAAATAATACAGAGATTATCTCCGAAAAGAAAGCTACGGATTTATTTGATCATTTCTATCACTTTTCACCTCCAATTATATATTCATAGATCACAATAATACAATTTTTCTTGGCCCATAAATACGTTTGTACAATAAGGACACATCTAAATTTATAAAGCGGAACAAGTTAAAATTACGTTTAGTAAACGAAAGCAACGTTTCTCTTCTTCGAAAAATAGCATTCATAGATAGATTTTCAAGCAGAACCTGCGGCTACATCCCTCGAATCGCGATTGTTGGTGCGGATTAATGGATCGCCGGACCAATTTGTCAAAATGGGGCGAATCGGACAGAAAGGAATGGAGATTAACAGTATCGCTTTGATTAAGTGGTTTTAAATGAAAGTCGAACGGGCAATGCCACGTGTACGGAGAGTCAAAGCGACGAGAATGATAGCCGGATCGATCCAGGTTAAATGGTGGAACGAGACGCGTGATAAAGGGACAAAAGTTCTTTCGAACAAGCCACACGTGAAACGTCGATCGTCGATGGGAGATCCGTCGTCGGGTTCAAAGTTCAGCCAGTCTGCGGCTGACATTTAACGAACTGAATTAAATAATGGTATAAATCATTTTATTAAAGACCGTCGAACCGATCCGCGAGAAATTGACCGACATATCTAAAGGTTAGGGACGTGCACCAGGCAACGTATATTTACTCATGGCGAAGCTGTTCGTTTGATGAGAGATCTGCTTTAAACGCGAATAGCTGAGAGAAATTTAGCTGACGAATTTCTACTTCACAATACGTTACGAAATTTTAGGAGAGAAGGGTAAGGGTGAAAAATGATTTGTTTGAATTGAAAAGTTCTTCTTTAATGAAATGATCAATTTTTATATTATTTCTTACATTATATAGGTTTTAGAAAATCTATAGCAAATTTATTATGCAAATTTATTTTTGTAATATTTGTACGATATAATAGATTTATATGCACACATATCGAATATGAAGTGTACTGTATTTTACACGAATTAGTTTTCTGGCTCATAATTGTCAATTACGTAAACAAATTATTAATGTAAATTTATATAATATAGAAGTCGACTTTGCGCGAAAATTGTTTATTAGTTTTATTCCGCATAGCGTGCAATTAATGAAAATGCAATCAGTCGTGGATGTGTTAAATCATATATCTATGTATAGTTGCATAATAAACTTGTTATTATCATCATTACTATAGTACTATCATTATATAATCTTCTTATTAAACTCATGTATAGGAGAAGCATAATTTCTTACGTGTCGTTAGGGATTCAATAATAACAGAGTAGAATGTATTAAGAAGCTGTTTAGCCAAAGTGAAAATATCGGGCAATTCTAGATAATGGAGAACGATACTCATTGGTCATGCAGATGCGAGTAATTGAAGCATATGACACGCGTCGCGGCCTCGTTACTGTTTGATAGATTGTCCAGAGAACTGACCTATTACAATAATAGATCGCATAGATTTTCTCTAACTACATGACTATTAATGATGTATAACTACGCGTTTGATTTGTTTATCTTATGCTATTCTTTATGTCTGATATAAAAATAAAAAGAAAATTGTTCCAATCCAATTAACGTGGTTGTTATCGAATAATGTTTATTAAATGATTTCTAAATGATTACCAAATAATACTTGAAATATTTAAAAAATTGATTTGATTTACGTAACTATATTTGGATTTTTTATTATATTATTGTGCTAATACTTTATTGATATTTTACATATCGATATTTTGAGTAGAATAAATATAATAATATCGTGTTTTACAGATCACACTCACCTGGATATTGCAAGAGAAGAATCGCCTCGACGCACCACTGCACCTGTTGTAGCCATTGTCGCTGCAACGATAAGACATCTTTATAGCGTTCAATAAACCTTTTCACAACAGAATATACGATTAAATAATCAATAAGATTGATACTCCTGATATTTATCTTAGATTTAACTTTAAAATGATTCCACATTTATCGTTCTTAACAAGACGCAAAAGTAAATTTTAAAAAATCCAAAATCACAATTAATTTCATAATTATCACAAATTTATTGTGACCAAATTAAATTGAAAAAAATTCGCGATTTCACAAAATTGTTTTCACAAAATTAATTCCATAATTCGATAATTTTATGATTAATTCTGCTCGTACCAAAATTTAATAGATAACACGAACAGGCGAATATTTGTAGCGTGTTACACTGATCCGTTCGATTCGAATGCGGTAGATCCAACGATCGCGAAAAAATGGCGTCTCGTATCTCTAATCGGAAATTCACAGTCCGTTAAATCTTGCGTCGGTCGTACCTCCTCGTTAATGAGCTTCTTTCGAGGAAACTCGAAGGAAAAGTGGAGCGACGAATTTTTTTCGCACCGTAAACCGCCAACGTTCTCCACCTCGACACGTTGGGGAAAAAATGCGATTCGCTGGCTCGGTTTCTAAATAATTCGCGCGCAATCCTTTCGGGGAAATTGCGCTCCCTCGCCTTACACGGCTTCCATTCGAATGAAATTTTCATGCGGAAATCAGGCGGAAGGAATCTAACGTATGAGTTTAATGCACTTGTAAAGCGGCGCTGAATTACCGTCCTGGATTAGTTGAACTACTCGCTAGAATTTTTTAAGTAAATATATACTTAGTACGAAGTTTCGAAGCTTGTTTCAGATACTTATGCCTGAACATTTTTTACTTTAAGATCATAAAGAAAATCTTTATAGTACAAATGAGATGTCAATTTATATTGAGCCTATATCTGTTTACCTTTGTTCGTCTGAACAAACAGATGGGTGAAGTGCAACAGATAGTAGTAATTCTCTACTTGTTTTTAGTAGTATATTATTAGATAGGTACTTTGTTTGTTTACAATTGTTTTATTACATCCACTAATTAAATTTAAAATACCTATCTTGAAAGATTTAATGTAAATATTTTATCAATTCCAACATTGTATTAAACCAGTGATTATAAGCCAATCGAAATGTTAAAATTATCTTCTATCAGAAACAATTAAAAATAGCGCCTAGAAAGTTTCTATTTCACATCGTGAACACTTTCTTCAGCAATTTCGGATCACGATATTACGATGCAATATAATCGATCTACGAATCGTAACATGAAATTAATCTAGCATCGGGTTCTTTGAAATTAGATACGCTAGACGCAGAACGATGGTCATGTTCGAAATTCCAGTCGCGGAAGTCGTGAAACGAAGTTCGTAAATTGAAAAGAACCGCAAAGCAGCGCGATTAAGATTGACCTACGACACGATCCATCCATGAGATCATTCTACACGCCGAATGCTTTCACAAGATACGATTAGCCCGCTTTCTCGTTTCATCGAACGTGTTATTAGCGATTGGCTCTCGATTTCTTCGACCGATACCCACCGTTTTCTCGTCCGATTTTCCCCTTTTCCTCGTTTCATTTACGTAACGAACTTACGGTCTTCGCTACCTTCCTTTCAGTGCGAAATTCTTTGAAACGATTGGAACGATATCAGAAGAATGCATTAGTGGCCACGATCAGTCTTATCTCTTTATTATTCGATAGATTTTATTATTATTAATTTGTTACTTATTATTATTAAACAGACTTCAGATATATTTTAAATAAAACAGATTTCTTAATAATTTACATAAATTAAACATGTAAAGTTTTGTAATATAAGAAATAGGGTTTTCTATACGAAAATTGCGAAATTCTTGGAAACGAAGTTTTGAGACGACATTAGAAGCGTGAGCGAGTTACGTTGAAACATTTCTTTAATGTTTCGTGATCTTTCCTTTGGCTACCACGCAGATAATATAAAAACAAGTATTGATCAAAATTCATAATATGAAAACCTGCATGGTGAAAGTTATAGCTAAAATTTTTTACTCCTTTCAAAACTTTTATATATGATCTAAAAATATGTATTATAAAAAATGCTTTATAATTCATGTAAAGCACAACATAAAATCTTACGATGTAGGAACAAATTTTGTAGGAAAAAAACTGTGAGATCGTTCGAGACGAAGCTTCAGAAGGACACCGGAAGCGCGCGCTGGTGGTCGCGATTAATCTTAGCCGAGCATCCCCCTTCAGATAAGAAGGATTTACCGTGATTCTCCGCAAGAAGTTGACCTGTCAAAAACTCTCACCAGAAAAGCCTTCGAAGCGTGGAAACGGCGACGAGACCGAATTGAATTTGAATAAACCCATCTTTTGCGAAAAGATGAGATAAAAAATTAATTTTCCATTACCGAGTCCGACTGGGGACATTTCGCGGGTCGTTGGAATTTCAAGCTCAGTTTCGTTAACGTTTGCCTGCAGTTATGTCTTGTAATGAAATATTAACGCGGTAGAAGAAATTCTGAACGTAGGAAAAACATCTCGTGAATATTTATAGGAACGAAAACCGTATCTGAGAATCGTCGTGAAAGTCTTCAGGTGCTTCCTGTTTGGACATGTAACAGTGACTTAATTAGAACGTTCTCTTCGCCACATTAAACTGTATATATAAATATAATTAATGTAAAGTATATATAATTGGAAGAATTTCTATGGTAAACGTGGTCGTTAGAATGCTGAATGTTCTTGTAAAGTTAACATTATTAGCAACTAATGTAATAACAATTGTAATAAGAAAAATATAATACAGTAATATTAACAAGATTTTATAAATTGCCAGTGATAATAAATTCTCTTATAATAGTTATTTTAATAATAAATCTTCTGTTAAATCGAGCAAAGTTCTATAAATGAATTCTATAATACAAAGTATGCCTGTTTTACATAAAACCGTAGAGTTGTAAATATTTGTCAATTTATCACATAATCATCAACCAAACTTATCGAATCTTCGCCAAAAGGAATAAGTCGAACCACTTACTCTATATCAAGACACTGTCTAGTCTGATGCGCGACACCACCACCACAGGACCTGGAACACGAGCTAGGCGTGGACCATGGTCCCCACGTTCCTTGTTCAGGTTCATCTGTATCCAACACGAAGCTACTAGGCGAATAGCTTTCTCCATGTTGACGACGATGTCTTTCGTGCCTCAATTTTATGTGATGCTGAAACATAGAATCACGAAAATACACTTAACACACTGTTGCTGTAGCACAAAATCCTCCAAAGAGGTCGAACAAAGGGCAAGGTTCGACTATCGAGTATCAGTATCAGAGGTCGCGCAGAAGATGTGGGAACACAGGGCGAAGGTTTCACGTTAAGTGCCCCCTTATTCACCTGTGTGCTGGGTCTTGCGTTGCAATGGGAGCATAAGTGACCTTCGTGGGGAGCAACATAGGCGCGATCCCCTTATCGGTTGGCTTCGATAAGGTATAGGCTTTTAGCGGTGATGAACGACCAACTAGTGACAGGGGTGAAACGTGAACTACGTTATCGTTGCCTGCAAGTGTATATTCGATGGCTTTATGGGTTAGATTCACGTTCAACAGCAGGCACAGGTGTGTAATTTTTCTTTGGTTCAGCTGGATTTAAGTTGGAGGCGAGGTGATCGAGTTACTACGGTATAGCTACATTTTAGATTCATGACGTAAGCTGGTGGCTATAACTATTAAGATACGTACGCATTTGTTGGAAAATTGTAATAAATTGTTTTGTTGTAGTTTTCTTGGTATTTTAGTATTATGAGATACGTGTGAAGTAACAGATTTCTAATGTAAAGAAAATAAAAGCAGCGGAAAGCACTCAGCTTGTACCAAATACGGTATTTTATCGAAACGCAACAGGTGTTTTCGCAAAGTCTAGCTCCTTTTTATGGAATAAGAGATTTCTAATAAAAGAAAATAAAATAGGTAATAAAAGCTTAAACATCGAGCAACGTTTTCTTCAGCAGTTCATTAAAGGTATTAGAGCGGTTTCATTTATATTTCTCTATTTTTCAGTTTCTATCGCTTTCGTCCGTATAATTCGGCATCGTTCTACTTGGTCCTACCATAAATAAAACAACCAATATTGGCAAAGTTCTGTTTCGCACTACCATCAAAGAAGCTCCTCCTGTCTACGCTTATATTCTTATATTCTTCTCTTTCTACTGTTTTCGTCCGTATAATTCTGCGTCATTCTACTTGATCCTCCCACAAACAAAACAACCAACGTTAGCAAAATTTAGTTTAACTTCGTTCAACTAACAACGCTGTATAATAGAAACTCTTGGTTTCGTTTATATTTTTCTACTTCCCTATTTCTTTTAATTTCGTCCGCATAATCCTATATTATTCTACTAGATTTTCCTACCGCTAAAGGAAGCAACGGAACACTCCAAGAGACGAGCGTTCCCCTAGTCATTCTCCACTTTCATACTTGCAAATTAGAAACCTGGAAGAAATATCGTAGTGGGTGAGCGTACCCCTTGCTCAGTTGACCCAGAAAGAAAAGCTGGAGATTAATATCCAAGCAAATGGGGCGACAATCGTGCGATCTTGAAAGGACTCCTGGGTTCTCCTTCGTGCCTCTTTTCTCTTTTATAGCTCTTCTTTCACCTTTAGAACGGCAGTCACATAACGTTTTCGCCGGTCGACCATTTCTGGCATGGCTCCAAGCCAGTTTGCATTGGTTGGTTGTAAAGTGCATGCCCTCCCGTTCCCAAATAGAATTATCGCTCCACACTTTTTGCCCTTCGGCTTTTCTCTCCGTCTCAGATAGATAAGATTGCCTTTCGTTTAACGATCTCTACCGTTTCCTTCCAGTTTCTATATCTTAATATCTAGGAGATTTAAGTTCTAGATTCCAGATTCTAGATATTAGAGTATAGCAGGTTTGCTTTATTAGAGTCGGCTTCAACATCTTAAAATTCAACTTTGCACAGAATAATCAAAGTTGTTATATATTATGTGACATTGTCACTCCTTAAGATAATAACGAAAGGATGAGAAAATATCGTACCCTATGCAATGTATTTTATCCAAATATTTCGTTATGTTAACAAGACCACTAACAACGAGTTAAACAATCCATTTTTCATTTCAAGTTACTTAGAAATTATTCATAAGTAAATTTGGCGAATTGTAAGGTAACTCGCTTAGCTCAAACATCCTTCTAATTCAAATGATCCTATTCTAGTTGGAGCTCATGGATCGAAGATACTCGTTGGTTAGAATCGAAAGGAAAGGAGAAGTTGCATGTTCTA
This sequence comes from Bombus breviceps, assembly GCA_014825925.1. Classification (NCBI taxonomy): domain Eukaryota; kingdom Metazoa; phylum Arthropoda; class Insecta; order Hymenoptera; family Apidae; genus Bombus; species Bombus breviceps. Next base: position 10,405,670 of record CM026183.1, on the reverse strand, counting down.
CTGGCGTCGGTGTACATTTCCTCGAGATTATTGGTCCGCGAAGGAAGTTTCCAGAGTTTCTGGTAACCAGTTGAAACTTGTCCCACGAGTTGAGTTAACCTCGCGGCACAATTTCGAAAGTTTCCTTGATCGAAGTGTATCTCCGACCGATAAATAGCGGTGATAAATGAACCGGCCCGAACAGCCGCTCATTTTTCACCGACTTTATTAAATTTCTTGCCGCTCTCGGCTCGAACCCAGTAACGCATTTACGAAGCTGGGTCGCGAGTAATCGCTCGATGATAGTCCGAGGCGAGATACTATTTCAGAGGAGCTACATGACCCGGGGAAAGTAATATAAATCGACATTTTTGGACAAATAAGGTATAAATTTCGATATGATACTACTTCGATATAACATGAAATGATTGGTCGGTGAGATTTATGTTTGACGAAATTTAGAAATTTTATATTTTCTTACAGTTTAATTCGATCGAAAATCGTAATTTTAGCTTCGGATATCCGACTAAACGGATGCTCTGTATCATAATGGAGGCATTCATAACCATTTCAACATTTTCTCAGACTTTCTAAAGGACTAGAACAATAACAAAGGAAAAACTTGGACATGGGCGATTAACGACCGGTTTGATTACGGATTATGGACAAATGTATTTATGTATGAAAAGTTAAATGGCTCGAAATGATAATTTGTATAACATACAGTTACTATATATTCTATTTAAATGATTTTGAAACTTTCTAATTGTTATAAATATTTTAATTTGGTAAAATTCGTATCTCTGTTCTCTTCTTTCAGACCGATTTCTTCTTTCGTTTTTTAATTTACATAAATATACAGAGAATTCTCACTGTTTTAATATTTTAATTGACGCACATACAAAAAATTGTGCAGTACAAGCGACGGTAATTCAGAACCGAGCTTATACATCTTCGAATCTTCACCGACCCGGTGCACCATGTTGGATAACACGCAACGAGATTTATTCAAACATCGGCCAATACATTAAGTAACTCTCGGGGAATCTCGTTTCATGATCTCATCAAAGTTGGAACACAAGCTGGGCATAATTTAACGCGAGGCTCGTGACTCTGTGCCGTAACTTGCTAATCGGATGAATTCCACGCGGCATAATCAATACAAACGCAATAAATCTATCTTCCATTAAACATCCGTGCAATTACGCATTGTAAACCCATCCATTCCCTGTCCGATCTCTCTGCGTTTGTCTTGGTCGATTATTCGTATACAAAATAGTAGTTAACCCACGGGTGAACCTTAAATTGGTTTTCACGATACCTCTAACGAAACAATTTCGAAGCAATTATCCACTGACACGCCAATGTTCGATTTCAGATTAGCCGGCAAACACTACACGAATGCTTCTTCCTTCTTTCCTTTTTCCTCAAATACGCTAATTGTATTTTCAATATATATTGAATATCTATTGATATATATATTTTGTATATTCGTTGTTATTTATGTACTTCTTGTGGAAGAAATCGAAAGTTAGGAAATTTTTTGAATTTTTGAAATATTACAAAAGCGAATTTTTGAAAAATTACAAAACTCAGAATTTTGGAAAAGATTGAAGAATTTGGCAGAAATCTTTGCGAAGTTGCAAAATTTGAAAATGCTAAAATTTCTGTAATCTTTAGAAAAATTTATGGCAAAAGTTTCAAGTTTACAAAATTTTTAGCATCGGCTAATGGAATTTCCTAAAAATTGTACGATTGTTTAGATTATCCTAAAAGTTCCAAAGACCTGCTAAATTTACACGGAACGTTTTACTTTTTATTATACGCGCCACAGAGAATCATCGTTTCAAATTTCGACGCAGCCTTCAAGCGAACCATCTTCGATCGTCCATATCCTAAAACACTCTCCAACTGCAACCGGTTAACACGAAAGAAAAAAGAAAGCAAAAGAAAAATCCCGCAACTTAAGACGAATTTAATTCTATGGAAGCTTCTTCGTTCCCTTTGCAGTCTCGCCACTCGCAATTAAAGATGTGTCGCCAAGTCTCTACGTCGGCCGTATCAAGCTTCAAAGGGTTCCATATTCCTGTTCCTCGTGGCGCTTTTTCCGGTCGTTCCTCCGCGATACAGCGAAAAAAAATAAGAGATTACAGACTGGCAGGCTGTAAATAAGTTTCGTACAGCTGTACGTGGATTTTTGTGGAGCGTGGGAGAACACATGGGCCAGAAGTGTCGTCAGCGTTTCCGCATGAGTCGACTCAGAGGCTTTTCTTTCCAGTGAGCATCTGCGCCGTGTGTCGTGTGGAACCGTAACGTGAGAATATACGACGATAATAATGGCACGACTGCAACGTGGGTGACTATAAAACCCCGTAGACGCGATTCCGTTTTGCAAAACACCTCTCTAAGAGGTCCATCGACATAGGGAAAACCGCGCAGATTAAAACGCCGGGTTTCTTCTTCGACGGCGAACACCCGGTGGCCGGTGTAATTTATGCGTCGTCGCTCGGAGAATCGTAATTTTTCGACGTTCCTTCTTCTGGCTGGAAAGGACTTCCGGTCTCGCTCGCCTGAGTTACTCGTGGTTCAAGTGAAAGGTTAACCAATGGTAGGGATTGATTTACAATGAAGGAAAGCGAGAGTTGAATGTGTGGTGCGTAATTTTTTATTTGAGGTATTTGATATTTTGGAATTTCGTTAGGTCAATAAACTTTTAGGTTATGTTCTAAATTATCAAGGATATTAAGGATATCTTCGAATCTTTAAGCATAGTTTATTGATGATACATAATAAAATACAACCTCGGAGTAGAAATATGAATAGTTGATATGCTTGTTTAATATCGAAAAATTTATCGTACGACTGGTGTGTACGGGTTAATTCGCCAAAATTTTTTGCAGTGAAAATTGTCTATCTTCGTGAAACTTACATCCGAGTCAGTTAAGATAAATATGAACCAATTGACAACTCATAAAAATTCCTTCAAACGAAGATCGTCTGTTATTTATTTAGAAGGATACAAAATTTAAATATACAGTATACAGAAGAAAATTTAGAATTATACAGAATTACATTTATCAAAAATAGTTGAGTGCTTCTATGCGATGGTATCCTACATCCTCTTGCTCGTACATCGTACAAAATTCCTAGTAAAACAATCAACCAAATATTCCTAATCTAAAGTCACTTTGTCAAACAAACAGAAAAAGCTCTCAGCTAAGAAATTTAAATGAAAGATTCTCGAGAAGAAGTGATCTCAATTCAAGCCATGACACAGTTCCTAAGATTGATCCAGCTGCTGTGCAGATTCCAAGATCTCGAATATTATCAATGACTCACTTCATTCCCTTTGATACCGCAGCTATAAAGGGATCTTTTGAAAAATAAAAGGGGAAAATTGGGTCTCCAGCAATTCTCACAGCAATATAGCCGCGATCACGACTAGCTCGCGATAAATCATGTAATTAAACCGGCTTCTTAAACGGTGACTAACCGTTGCGTGTACGTGAAGCCAGCTGCTACTGTTGTATGGTTTACGTTTACATCATCGGGCGACACGCGCGTGAAATGATCGGCTATTTCTGCGCCAGACTAGCAGACGCGGCTCGACTAAATTGCAAGACGGCGTTCACTTCTGGCAGGCTAGTTGCTTCTGTTGGATACAATTAAAACAACTGCCGGGTTTTCTAGCCGCTTTTTCTCGTTAATCATGGCATAAGAATTCTTGGATTAACCCAGTTCCCGCGAGTCGAGTCGATGTCTGTCATTGGTGACTGTGCGTTTATTCGTGGTACGCTGTCTCATGACTCGTAAAGCTTCGTTAGAATGGTTCGTTGTTATATATAGTTCTCCTGTATCGTATTATATTCTCGTATTGGCAATGACCATCTTATGGTCGGCCGAATTTTAAATTGAAATTGGAACGTGTTCTACTCGCATCTTCTTTCTTTTTCGTATTATTCGATATCTCCTTTTGATATTGTTCCATTGTTTTTCATTGCGTTGTTATTATTAATAGGTAACAACGTAATCAATAATTAATAAAATTTCATGTTATCAAAACTGTCCTTTTACTTGGTCGTAGAATTGAACGTGTATTTTTGCAATGTATCGAACATTTCGAAAATGATTTTCCAACTATTTAAAGGTTTTTATACTTTTTCTTTTATACAATTTCTTTCCTACTGACTGCAGAGAAAAGGTAGAATTATCAAAATTAGATGGCGATTAAGTTCCATCCTTATTCGACAGTTTCCAAAAATCCGCAGACGAATATAATTTGGTTAGAAATTGCTATAGAACGCGGACGGAGGACGAATTATTCACCGTTCATTTGGTTGCTTGCGCTTATTCCTGTATGAGCATTTAGAAACGCGCGAAAGCCGTGCCACAATTACACAAATTATGTCAAAGAATGCGTTTAACCCGGTGCAATGTTTCACCGTGTGCGCGTCACTATATTAAAGCGGACGATCGTTCAACCGTTTCTGACATCAAAGCGGGGACCTTACAATTGTTAAGGTTTACGACGCTCCATGGACGACCAGCTAATTTATGCTAATACGAGGTGGTTACGCGTCGGGGAAGTGCAACGTCCGCACCTTTGCGGCTTGACGCGTCGCCATTCCGGAACGATGCTGTCCAAATGACCATGGAATGCACCAAGAAATTGTTTCTGCTCTGTAACGGCCTTTCATTTCATTCAACTTCTATCTCGCGAGATATGTGCAATCCATACAAAACTGTATATTTCAGATTCTATAAGTTTTTAATTTATGAAAAAAATCGTATAATAAAAATTACATTTATTAAATTACCTTTATGGTCAATATAAATTAATATAGATGAAATTCAAAAGTTCAATACTCGAATTAACAATTGAACAAAATCTTTTCTTCGTTAGATTAATTTTCCATTGATTGCGAGTTCACGAAAACTTTCTATCATTTAAAATAGAAAATCCGCCCGGAGAATCCTAAAATTAATATACCTCAATTACTAACTTCATACCATATAATATTTAACTTTCAATTCTAGCATCTATTCTTTCACAAATTCATATGAAGCTTCCAAACCTCACGGAATCTTTCCGTTGGAATCATTCTTCAAATTTCCTGTACAAATCAACCGAATACGAAATGCATGGAAAATGCAAACAAAAGCTGCGAATCCTAAAATTATCATGCTAAATACCAAGGCAAGATAACACACTATATTAACTTTCAATCACGGTGTCGATTCTTTCAGTAGGTTTCATGAGCTGTCGAATCGTTGATCAAACAAGGGACGATCGACACGGATCGAGGCTCGGCAATCTTGACAGTGTCGATCACGCTCGTTTCCATGATCGATCCTGTAGTCGATTAGCCGTGGCATTGGCTCCGGCGCGTCGCACGTCTGCCGTGGCGAGATACGAAACGTAACCTGTTAACAGTGAAACATAATCCAATATCCCGAGGGCAACGATCCGCAGGAGAGGCTTTCTGCGACCACCGATCGAATAACTCAGCCGAGCCACCGCTTCTCCGCATCGAGATTAACATAATCTCGATGACAGTGAATTAAGCTGCTCGATCGTATACGCTTACCTGTCGGCTCGCTCTAGTTCGCACCTCGATAAAACACATCAATCGTTCTATTCTATTGGAAATCATATTCACTTGAAAGCGATTTTATACGTTTATAGAGAATATTTTTTCGTCGAATCGAAATCCAAGCGAATTTCATAGATCTCTGACGTGAATGAAGCTGATGGAAGATTGAATATTCTCGACTAGAATGTGGAAGCTTGAAAGTCGTTTCAATTTTTCATTTAAATTTGAATAAGTATGCTATCTGTCGAGATAAAGTTTCTTATAGATCTATGTATGAACATTTTTAATTTATTCATCATTTCTCACTCATTTTCGTTTTGGTTATTTCTACAAAATTGCCTTAATCTTCCATATAATCTTTCATTTTTGTCAAAGAAAAGAGTTCGTAATGTTTTAAGATGTTTAACATAAAATTGAAGTGAGAAATCATGTATCACGTTAACTTTTCATATTTTGTGTGTGCAGTAGTATGCAGCCATCTTTTAATAGAAGAAATTTATAATTGAGTCGAAAATGATCGAATGAGCATAACAGGTTTAAAACAAAGACACAGTATTCGTAACTATATGACAAAATTCCAGTTTGAGATGACTGAATGACTATGTTAATAAAATTATAACCTTTATCCATTTAAACTACCCTTTGACTAATCTTTCCAGCTGAGATATATAGTTCTCTATTATGGTATTAAATGAACTTTGCATGGATGTAGTATTGAAAGGTTAAGAAGCAATCAAAATTTTCTAAAGGACGAAAAGTTCTATCGGCCGCATAATTTCCCATGAGAACGTCGTTATAACATGTACACGCCTAAAACACGTTTTCGTAGAGCATGGACCAATAATCGCGACATTAGTGGTTAGATAAGCACGAATGCTTTTTAGTAGCAACGTCTCAGCAATAGAACGATAACTTCTCCTAGCAAGAAGGAGATCATTAATCATGCACACCATGAATTCGTGTTATGAAAGGTGGAGCAGAACTGGTAACAAAAACGAGGATTTAAATGCATCGACTTACTACATCTCTGGTACTTGCGTTCGTGAAACTCCAGAATAGCTGGAATCGTTGGAAAGACTCACATACAGCATTATCTCCAGCCCTTTGACCTTAAACTTCTAGATAATCGTGCCTTAATTAACCAACGATACAACCAATTTTCATGCTTAATGCCGTGTTTGATAAATTTTGATTAACCTTTTTATCTTTAATCTTTATCATATATAATAAATGTATTTGTTCTAATTTTTGTACATTATATATGTTTTATAAAATCGTCTGGAAAAAAGTGCTTCTATAATAATTTGAGAATAATTAATTTGACAAAAATAAATTTGTTCCTGAAAGAGTTAATGGACAATTTCAAATTTCGTTTAACTTCTGACCCACATTTCATTATACGCTCGTTGAAGTTATGCACACGGTTTGGAGGCCGTGAAATATTACAGTCACGTTTCGTATACTGACCACACTGTTCCATGTTTTTGAATATACACTTTCACTGTTAAGCCTCATTCAAATTGGTCAAACAATCTGAATTCATGCAACATGCGTCACCCCTTTATCCGTGTTATCCTGTCATTTACTTGAAATATTCTTTCACATTTCTATTTGAAGTATTCGCACGAAGTTATTCAAACAGCTTCGAATCGAGGAACACGACTTGTACGAAGACAGACAGAGCTCATTCCGCTTATTCTACGATACTTTCTGTAGCCACTGTACTTAAAACAATAAAACAGTAAACTAAAAATTCATTTTACTCTTCCAATCCCCATTAAACAATTTTCTACGTAATTATCCGCAAACTCATTCAAACCACGCCGAACATTCAGTAACCGCAATTACTCAAGAATTATCCACAATAATTACTCGAGAATTTCATTAACAGAGAATTTCACTAAAATATGATATACCTCCTGTACCAACCAGTGTACCTAAATATCAACGTTTAGCTACAATGTGTCTGCGAAACAAATCTCATGCCGCAAACATTCGTTCAAAGATCAGTCATGAAATGCGTTAGGATCTCCGGTGGCCACTGGTCCTTGAAATTCGACGGTCATACGAGATTGCGGTTAGGGAAGAGTTAATTAAATGGTTCGGGGAAGTTGATGTCGCTTGGGTCAGTCGATGAACCGTGAACGAACGCAACCGTACACACCACCACGCCTTTCCCTTAATAATCACCGCGTATACATTCCGCTCGTCTGACTGCTCGCAGAGACGAACCGTGCTCGAATCGTGCAAATTGCCACGACGATTTCGTCTGCTCGAGATCCGGCCCGATAACACAGGCGAAATGGGAATGTCTGTGACACGACGGTGAATTTATCGCGCCGCTTCGTTCGTTGACGAGCCGTCGTTTCGAGCCTTCGCGCGATGCAACCGCGCGCCGCGTTAACGAACGCGTTTTTTCCTGTAGACTTCTCTCTTTTTTTTTCTTCTTCTTCCTTTCTTCTCGCTCGCGTAAATCACGGACGACACCGAATCGCGGGATTTCTGGCAGACGGACGAGTTAACAGGATTTGGTAATGATGACGTACGATGCGTTGCTCGGGGTAATAGGTAGGCTTAAACGCGACATTGAGGGTGCAATTTAGAGACGAGTTGGGGATAAACGAGTTCGTTTAAAACGACGTTGCGATTGTGTGATTGTGTCTGCGATTTATTTGGGGAAGTATCTCCTGCGTGGATGGATCTGTCCCAAGTATTGTCGCTGGACTGTCTTAATGCAAATTGTGCTTTTACGAATACGGCTCGAGAAATGGGATCCAAATGGACAATCTTCTTGCATCTTTTTAATTTGGATGTCTTCTATAGCTTTGTATATCTGTGTACATTTAAAGCTATGTAATATCTTGACGCGCAATCATCTTGGGTAATTGTGAATGATAGAGGTTTGGTGTGGTTTCTATGGTGGAGCTGGTGGGTGATTTATGTAGAATACTGTTTATTGTGGGATCATGGCCGTAGTAACAAAAGTATTTTTGTTTTATTCTCTCTTACTGTCCTTCGGTATAGGTATATTGTAAATGTTTGTTGAAATCCATACAAATTTGTAAACTAGCAAGTATCACTATTTAGAGAATTATTATAAAAACAACGTGCTTAAGGAATTGGCTAATATATTTCATGAGAATTCTATTGAAAGTAAGTTTAGTAATTTACAGATTCATCGAAACTCGAAAGTAAATAAAGTAACTTTATTCAGAGAAGTATTTTACAAATTGATTTTCAAGATATAGTGGCGCATAAACGCGAACCTTTATCGGATTACTTTAAAGTTACTCGTGTAATTAACGTTTGCAAATATTCTGGTCACAACGACGGTAATCGCAGATAAGTTATCGTGTTTCTTAACTATCGCGGAGCCTGCAAGCTACGACTTGGCGCGTTTCCTTTTGCCGCTGAAATTTCTGTTGCATTCGGTGCTTATTCCACAGAGATACAATTAAAAGTTGCTTCTAACCTGTTTCCCGGCTTACATCTGTGCCACAGCGAAACAGCCAAATATAAAGCGAGAACCGTACGAAAATTAACGTTTACAGAAAGTAAAGAGAAAGAAAGCATTGCAAGAAAGAAAAGGCGTAATTCCAAGAAGTACTGCTGCTTTATTTCCATTTCCTGCTACGTTTTATGAACACGTGGCTTAAGAACACCGAGGAAAGAACGTTGCCGAAATAACTAAATGGCTTTAAACTGCATTTAAAAGCATCGAGGGAAATAACCACGTTCTGTCACGATTCGTTAGAAAATTACTTTCCGTGTTAATTCGAAAATTGGATTTGACGATCTGTTCTCTTTTTATTAAATAAACTGTTCTGTGTGCAATGACAAAAAATATATCTACCGTATTAAATGGCCCATAAAATCTCTTCGCGTTCGTTTTACGAGCTGGATACTGTGAAAACGAGCACAAAGAGATGGAGACTCGTAAAAGGAGTTTAATTACTTCATTCCTAATCCATCGCGGCTGATAGATACGGATTCGAGCTCCTCGTAAATTCTGCTACCACCACATTTCCTCATTGAAAGACAGCGACTGTACAATCGTCCTTTATCTTTTCCTCGTATGATACCGTTATAACATCCTCGTTTTGTAACTATTTTTATGGACACTCGGATTGATGTAGGAAGTGTTGTACAGATGGAAAAGAGGAAATTCTTTGTGGAAAGATACTGTTAATTAATATGTTCGATTTTAATGTCACGCGAAGAATGACATTATTGGAAATAATGTCACAAAAGAGGAATTCAGGAATGCCTGGGTAAAGTTCGAGAAAACATAAAATGTACATTTTATCAAAAATATTTGATATATCTTTTGTTTCTGACGGATCTGTTTCTAGAAAAAAATAACGCACTAAAATTTGGACCAGTTTCATTGAAAATAAATACATTCATGGTTTAACACAACATGCGACGCGAAAAGATTAATAACTGCGGAAAATTCGAATAATTCGGAAAATTCCATACATTACCAAGGTACACGAGTTATGTTTATCCTCCATATATTCTTATATTCCAATATTCTCTCAGAGTTTAAAGTCAGTAAGAGAACGAAGGACATTTTAGTCGCGGGGGATTTCTCCTTTCATTCATTGCAAACGTAGTTACGTGACAACCCAGATCGTACCGCTATTCACGGTGCTTCATTGCTCTTATTATATAGCATAGTTTCAAAGTACCACATTTGATACCTTCCTTTCCTTTCTTTCGTTTATGATCCTTTGAGCCCCCTGATCCTTCGTATATACACCGAAATGTACACATAAACAGAGGAAAGTGCCGTACGGTAATTACAAATCTAGAAGAGACAGATTTTCTCCGAACCACGAGACAATTTCCGACTATCAACGTTCACGTTCCAAGAATACCGTGCTTGATTCCCAATAGATTCTCGAGATCATTTGCATTCGTTCGACGTACGAAGATCGACGAGACTGACCTAAAGAGTTGCGGTCAGATTGACGCGACTCTCTTCAACATTTTCTCGACATTTTAACTGCTATTTAACAGACAAGATCGTGGATCACGGATCTAGAAATTTGAGCACAGAGCGTAAAATTAGTTAGCTAATATTTAATTAATTTCTAAACAAGGGAAATGAGAGATCTATTTTAACTGTAAATTAGATAAATTTGGTTGGTTGCATTTGTAATTATGAAAATTATTGGGTTATTTCGCGAGTGGTTTAGTTCCATTATTAATTACGAGAATTATTATGTTATTTGGACAGCTCACATCATCACAATATTGTTTTTTATAATCCACTCGTTTTATTATAGATTTGATAGGATAGATGGAGAACTATATTATTAAGAATAACGAAATAAAGAATTCGAACAAATGATAATTGACTTTAACAATAATTTGTACTCTCGCCCTCGTAAACTCTGTACTCTGTACTCTGTACACTCTGTGCAATGTTAGTCAGGAGAACCCCTAACTCAAATTAGCCACATACACCGCCAAAGGGTTGGCGTCCACGTTTGCGATTGTAAAAGGTCACTGCAGAATCTAATTGTTATAACAGCACAAGCACACTAAGTAGTACAAAATACGTAATAGAAAAACACAGCGTAAATTACTACAAATGAAATAAACTTCATGTGCAAGCGAGAAAAGAAGAAAGTAAAATAGATAGCGTGGGTCGAAATGACGCGCGATGCTCAATAGGAACACTCGGACTGCTTTTCTTCCTGCTTTTCTTGCGCGTTTCCATTGTGCCCGGTGAAAATGTCGTAAAAGTGCGAGTCAAAGGTTTACCAACGTTCTCTCTGCGCTTTTTATTCCTTTAACACCTTTCTTCAACGATGTGCCATTGTATTCTAACTAAAATTTATGAAAATATTAATTAATAGCTACAAAAAGACGGTGTCGACTCTCTCGACCTCTGATCCAATAATCCCATCAGTAAAGTCACTATGGATGTTTATGCATTTGTGAGAAATTCAATGGTGTCAAAATGCACAGAATGCAGAAAATATGCAAAAATATATAAAATATCTAAAGTATAATATTAGTTAAAAATATCTGGTAAATGAAAAAATATGTGCGTAGGTTCTACTTTTTTAGAGTGTATTCATAAAAATACCAGTTTGGATAATCACGGTTTTGTGCAGAGAGAAGCATTGTAAGCTTGGATTTTAGACGTAATTTTCAGGTGTCGGTTAAAACATTGGCGCGTATGACAAGCTCGCGACAACCATGAAATCGATACGATTTCGAAATGGGAAAATGGACGTAACCGATATTTTATATGTTGTTGGATACCCTGTCACGCGTGTTACCGAATTGTACGATATTCTTTCCAAATGAGCGTAATAGAATCGACGAGGAAATGGAAGGATTGCTGTCTTGGAACGTTGATAATCAGTAAATGATAATATTGATATTTTCACAGTTAATTTTGTCAGTTTAGTATAATGTTATCTACATGCGCAGCGTAATTAATTGTCTGAGGAGCTTTGTGCAAATTTATATTTCTGAGAATATAATTATGAAAATAGAACCTTGACAGAACATTGCCCCTACTGAGTATTATAGAAATAATTAGTACCACATTAAATAATACCACAAAGTTTAGTAAAAAAAAAAAAAGGATACAATTAGCTTTTAACGAGATGAGAAATATTGAATTTAAAAAAAGTAAAAAATCTAAATTATCATATTTGTCCTCAATAGCCTTCTTATTTAGATAAATGTTCGATTGTCTAGAAGTTTCATCGTTTTAGAAATGAAATTAAAATATATAAAAGAAAATATGTACGTTGCATGTAATACTGAAGTACCCGTTGTAGAATATATAACTAAGAGGATCGTATTTCTGAATATTCAAAGAAAACCAAGATAGCCTAAACTGAATCAAACTTCGCAAGTAAAACCACAAACACGCCATAAAGCCAACTTCTAAGTAACACAAAATCTCCAACGAGTTTTCCTATTTCTTATTCCACAATTCATCCTCCATAATCGCGATTATAAAACCGCTTCCTCGACGATTATTCAATTGAAATTTCTTCGAACAAAGCTTCGAACGAACACCCGCAGAGTTGATCCCGAGGCAAGAATACGGGAAAGGGGGACACGTTCGTGGAGCAAAGCGTCGCGTAAAAGGGCCAGAGGGGGTAACACGATCCTGAGTTATTCCTACGGTGAGTTATTTCTCATGAAAGACGGATGCAAGGTGTAGGTACGTGTATGGAACAGCAAAAGGAACGGCAGCAACAGCGGCCGCGCAACGAGATTATCGTTTCTCGTCTTCCACGTTTCTACTTCCCCCTTGACTCCTCTACCTTCATCTTGAAATTCTTCTTTAGCAAAACAAAGCTGGACTTCCATTTCACACGCGAATATTCGCGTCATAACGATGAGTTCTTCCACACGCGCGTTTTTATTCCTTTTACCTTCTCGTGGTGCCTTTCGTGCCTCGAGACTGTTTCTTTCGGAATTAGAGACCGCGTGGATGATATCTTCAGGATATTTGGGCTTCATTTACCCTGAATAGCATTTCGTGGTCTCTCGAGCGTCTTTATACGAGGAAAAATTGTTTTAGCCAAGTAGTTTCCACTACCAAGCCAACCACTACTTTAGCCAAGTAGTTTTACCACTAGAAAGCGAATTGGGAAAATATTGTCGTTAAAGTTTCCGATTCAATTCGTGAATAATGTTGAGTTAAGGTGGAAATTTCAGAAAATCTTGTTATTCTAACAGAAAACGATACGAGATGTCAACGATTTTAAAAAAATACAGTCCCAGTATGTAAAAGAATCTCAAGATGGAAGGTAATTATAAAAGATAGTGCGTATAACAAGATGACATAGTCATATGCTACTTAAATTTCCCATTTAATCCAATAATTCTATGTAAGATGTAAGAGAAATGCCAACAAAATGTCTAATTAATTATAATTTAATATTTATTCCCAATTTTAATACAAAAGCTAAATTTTGTAAAGAGTTTGAGAAATTGATTCGTGCAGCAATTCTTTGTGAAGCATTAAAATTGGAAACACGTGTTACGATCCTTGTAGTACTTGGTTTGAATACATTTCATATTCCATGATAAAGGACTGTTTATTGAGCATTGCGATTCATTTTAACGATGCTGTAATCTCCGAATTTTATTATTATCGATTCTTTTCAAACATGGCGTTTTATATGGAACGCGACGGGTCACCCGTGGCTTTTAATTCGAAATTAGCAGAGCTAATGAGTGAGACTCGTTTGACATAAATTCTACATTCTACGTTTCCATATTTTGTACAAATTACGTTGATTAAGATAATTCGATCGATAACGTTCCTCGTTCAACCTGCGGCAGTGATTTCAAAGGCAGTAAAATTGAAAAGAATGTATCGAGTGGTTGTTCTGTCGAAAACGTTTTGTAATTATCGTTAAAGTTGAATAAAATGACGAGCAAAATAAAATAACAAGCTTATATACTCACGTGTTTTGCGAAGACGTCGTGCAGGCATAATCCTATAATAAATATAAGAAGCACCGACGACCTGAAACAAAACAATATTCTCCTTTATAATCTCGTTTTATCATCTAAATTAACGCTATAATTAGTATCCTACCAATAACTAATTTGCTGTGATCGTGATAAAAATGATAAACGAATGTATCGTATAATAAATCATAAATCCTTAATGAATACTTTATTACCTAAACTATACTTTATTTCATTTACCTAACATCTCTTACCCAACACTAGGATATTATCTAATTTTCTAATGATCATGATAAAAATGATCATACGATGGAAGAATGCAACTGTACCGTATAAATTTCTAATCGGCATCTTCAAAAATTTATCTGTACAAAATTTACTTCGTAACGTTCGTTTTAATACTGAAATCAAAGATCGAAGGAATCTCGACTTGGACCTAACCCAAACCTGAAACGAACACAATATCTTTACAATCGCATCTTATTATGTAAATTAACATTTTAAGTAACACCACAGCGATATTTAATTTGTCATAGCGATGATAAAAGTGATCAACGATACAATCATATTTTGTCAAATAAATACCCAATCGGTACCTTAAATTGTACTTTACAACATTCACTTTATAACGTCCCCTTTATTACTTGAATCAAAGATAGAAAAAAGACAAGACAGGTAATAATAAACCATGGCTGAAATAATCACGCGTCTCTGCGTCACGATCTATTCACATCTGTCCTTTTCACGATTCACACATTCACCCATACGAATCAATCACTCGGCCATCCAACAAGTAATACCGCCAATTAAACCACCCAAGAAACCGCAAGCTAATTACAAGCCGCGCCATCGTTTTCCACGATAAATCAAACGCAACGGGACCAATGCACGCGAGGCAAACCGGGGAGGAAACTGGTCGCCGGCAACATTGACCCAGACTTTGATTCTTGCGTGAACGCTGCGACGAGTTTCACCGCGAACTTGTCCCGCAAGTAGTTACGTCAGGCTTGGATACGCAGTTACGTGTGTCATTAGGTGAAACGAGTTCTGGCCGTCATCGATATTACTGACCGTAGTTACTGGAGAAAGGAAAAATGATTCTTAATGCGAAGATTTCTGAAATGAGAATTCGCGATCAGTACATCACAGATTTTTATGCATTTTTATGAAATTTGAAGATACAGAAATGCAAACAATGCATATGATATGTTTGGCAAAAAATTTCTATTTAAATTGGATTCATACATGTCCATAGAAATATATAGAAATGTATAAAAAATCTGATAATGAGGTTTTCGTGTCAAGACACGCTTTCGTAACTGATGAGTTGAGATGGTAAATGGTGTAAGTGCTAAACAAAAAAGAAAAAAGAAAAAATAAGAAATGACCCTTTTTAGTGGAAAAGGATGAACATTCTATGGGAAATGCGGAGAAAAAAGATTAGAATAATTTATTGTAGCTTTTTACCCTCTTATCCTTACGACGCAACGTTGCGTTACTAAACTAAATAAGCGTATTTAATGTTGATAAAACAGATCGTAATTTTAATGCATTATATTTTCTAATATTCTATAATAAAAATATATGTATACATTTTCTCAAGAATTTAATACGGTGAGTTTATAAATCGTATTTAAAAGTTTAAAAAATTCATACAAATACACCGTTCTAAATCTATAAAACCTCTATGAAAAATTACAAATTGTTCATTTGGACTACTGTAATAATTGTACAACTGAAAATATAAATATATCTTATCCCAATTGATCCTCAAAGGAAATCTGTCAATTGTACAGAATTGCAAATACTCCTATCGAGGTATTTTCGCAGAATCTTCGTGGAAGCTCTTTCGATTGTCGAGAAATACGTGCGGCGCCTTAGTTTCAAGAAGTTCTTAGTATGCGAGTCTCACATCGGCGATTCATTCTAGATTTCTCTGGAATCCCAATGGAATTTTTGAAAATGTAGACTGGATTCCGAATGTTAGTTTTAAGCAGTCCGCTATCCATCCTAAATTCTGTGTATAATAATCCATTTCGGCCGCTGATCGTCTAACATAGATTGTAGATTAATATTAAGAGTAGTATCAAGATCTGATATTGAGGTGTATGCTAACATTAAGCTCTGGATTAACTACGACTATAGTATCGTAAATTTCATATCCTAGATTATGCTACATATATACAATATAATTGTTAGAATCTATCATTCTATTCAATCAATCTATCAATCTATCATTGTCAAGTCATGTTTTAAACATCAACTGTTCTTTTGCAATTCGTTGTAACTTTATCACGTAATGAAACATTAAAAAAATTTTAAATATAACCCCATTTCACTCTACATATACGAATACAAACATATACATAAACAATTGGAAAAATAATATCGAAACGTCTGAATACGTAACGAAAACGACGTGAGATATATGACGGAAGCCACGAAGGTCTCTAACTCTCAGAATTTATCTAATTAAGCTGATAAGATAGCATCTGAAGAATGTCGTCGACGTCTTCACCTGACAAACTGGAAATTCAAGATATTCTCCGTACGTTACAAAACTGGAACGAGCCACTGGGTAATCGAGCCGATGCTCTCCCCTGTGGACGAAAGGATTTATAGAGTGAACAGGCGAACCATCACGCGCTCGTTGTTCCCCGGCGTCGCGGCCGACGCGATAAATTATTTTGCAGCAGCCGCGAGGCTCCGCTCTCTTGCTATTTACATGCGAGCACGCGCCGAGGCTGCCGATAAATCTACCAACTGTCTGAAATTGTATGAATTAGTCGCGACGCTCGCTACTTTCTCGCCTGATTTATCGGCGAGTATCATCCGCTTGCGAATCAGGAGCTCTCACGTGGTACGAGTGCTGTTAGGTCGCAATTTCGTCGTGCTATCATGTAAAATCGTGTTAAAGTAGCGGTTCCTGGGTGTTGTTTCAAGGAAACTGGAAAATTTACGGTGGAAAAGATTTATCTGATCGTATTGATTTCTGATGAAAGTTAGTGGGAGGGAAAAAATGGAACTTGTAAAGAGTGGTAATCTAGGGCTAAAGTATTATATTATCGCACAACAATGATACAAAATATCTTTTGTACTCATTAAAATCGTCATCTCTAGTGAATTATAAAATACTAAGACACATGTGCAGATTCTTTAGTCTTATGCTAGTTATGCTCTGTATTTTTAGTAAATTTATAAAAGACCAGCAATGTGTATTATATTACAGTATAATTCGTACCTTGTAAGGGTGCAATAAAGAAAGTGAAACGGTATTATCAACAGATTAACGGTACGTCAAAGACAAATTCTAGTAATTGAAAAAAAATGTATATCCTTTCCTATCGCAGCTGTCTCTATATGCGTATCATAATTTATCTAGTGTGATCTCATCCAATCTATTTAAATTATCTCCTATTCTAATTTATTCTGAGATCACTCTACATAGTTTTCGAAGAAGTCACACATTCTTAAAAGAAGTTATAAACCCATTAAACAAAATGGAAGCAGGTGTTACAAGTCTATAAAGAAAAACCAATCGCCAACAGACAAAATCGATCAGACCCTTTCATCCTCCGTCTGGAAAAATATTCGAGTGACGTTTCGAAGTAACACCGATTCGAATACACGTGTTGGAAGTTGAAACGTGCGAGTGCGCATCGATGCAAGTAAGAATGAAAAGAAAAAAACGGCGATATCTTGAATCGACCGGTGCAACGACTGCTTGTCCGTCGTCAAAACGTGAATGAACGTGTTTTTCTGCTGCATCGGCGCGCGTCGTTACGTAAGTTCTTTGAGTGGGCGTCATTCACTGGTTTGGAACGTTGCCCGAGAACTGGCGTGAGCCATTCGCTGTTCGAATCGTTGAATCGGATCGTGGCAACGAGAGATAGAAAGAGAAAGAAAGGGGTACCGTGTTCTGCTATCGGTCGGAAGATATAATATTCTCGTGAAAAATGACTCACCGGTGCTATTGGCCCAGAACAATGCGAGATGTCGTGCCGTTTTAATGGCCGGTGAACAACAATCTTGCCCCGGCCGGATATAAATTGCTAAAAAGCTCGCCGCCCGTAAATTTCGCCACGCAGCTTCCTTCGCGAATTATTTCCGGCATTTCCACCCCTCTCGCTCTCTTTCTCTCTCTCTCTCTCTCTCTCTCTCTCGCTCTCTCGCTGGTTGAAGAGGGATTTATCGCGCGGTGAATTATGCCAGAAAGGGAAAAAGAAAGAATGTTTGTTTCGGTTAACGGCATGCTTTCCTTCGACGGGGAAATTTGAATTTTTATTGGAACATATCTCTTACACGATGGAACGAAATCGATCATAGTTGCATCTACGTTTATGTTCTTGTACCTTGCAAGGTCTTATATTACTACTTAGCACTCTTGTATTATAATTTGTCAATGATGTAATTAATTAAAATTTAGAATAGTAGCAGCAGCAATAAATAGAAGTAAATACTACTTCTGAAGGGTTTTTTACTTTTTGATGTTTCCCTTTCTTCCTCCTCTCCTTCTTTCTTTTCATTCTCTTCCTTCCCCACAGATTACCTAAATTTTCTCAAAACATATAAATAGAAGAATAAATAAAATTAATAACATATCCAAAAATAGAGTTATTACTTTTATATCTCATTTTCCTACTGAAACTTCTTCCGATGATCCATCTAAACTCCATATATTCGCGTTCGAGTTGCATCATAATTCTGCATGTACGTAGTGCGTACGTGTAACGATAAATTTGATCGAATGAAACGGACGAACGCACGAATACCTCTTTCGATCTACAATTACTTTGTAACCGGTCGCAGGTGTAAGATACTTGCACGAGGCGGTTGCATAAAACATGACAGCGAGCCACGGGGATCTACGGAGGCGTTAATTGGAACGCAGTTTTCAGAGATCTAATTGCGTCCGCGAAATCCTCGTGTGATGTTTCTGTTCGCGCGTGAAACACCATGGAGCAACCGGTTTCACTGAAACACGAGACTGGTTTATCGTACCTCGGCCTTGACGTCTGGATGCTTCGTGGGTGCGGTAATTGATCCTCGGTGAATAATTTTAATTGGGTGGCGAACGTGAAATTGATGTTAAGTGGAATTAAATGGCTCCGCTAAGAGACGACACGATTCTAACGCGTACAATTACAAAATCTAACCATGTTACGATGCGACACGCGTATGGTGTCCACGAAGATACACACCCGGTTGGAATTTCAACTCTTGATTTCGTATAACTTGATGTTACTCGAGTTTTTATAGTTAATTAAAAATTAATTAACAATAAGATCGTTTAAGTAGAAGTGAACTGTATGATCGGACAAATCAGTTACTTAAGTTCATTCTTAAAACTATTTTTCAAAACTGTACCGTTCTGTTATGGTGGTTATAATTCAGTGTATATGTGAATTTTGCATCACATTCTTGTAAACCTTTTCCCATTTTTATAAGAATTTGAGTAATTCCGTTGCTTCAGAGTAAAATACATATATACCTCATTTTCATGAAATAAGCGTTACTGACATATATCTACGATTCCAATTTACAAGGGTGATTTTTAAGTTAAAGTAACGAATCAATTTCACAAAATATCTGGTACTCTTGAAATATTTAGATATGAGAGATTTTTAAACTCCTCTCTCAAAATTGCCTTAAATAAAATCGTAACAACGCTCTAAGTGTCCTGTCAAACGAAACAACTAGCAAAGAAAATTTCTGTAATCTTCAAAATAACCACGAGACATAATCTTCTGCCAGCGTGGCTATTAACTCGATCCTATCGAATATTCTATTACGTTGTAAGCTTTTAAAGGCCGATAGTTTGGCCCTCGCGGCAATACACAGCATCTTTTACGATTCCAAGAACGAGCTAAGCTTATAAAGCGACGAGCAGTTGGCAACTGTGAAATTCACGGTTCGCATCGAACGAGATTCGGAACGGCATGAATATGTAAAGCGACCGACCGAACTTGCATCCTGAAGGCTTCTAACGAGGACCTCCTACGGTCGGGTTCGTTACAGATGACAAGTTCTTCGGCTTACACCCAAGTCCTACCCTGTTGCTGAGGTCAGAACAATTACGACGATCCTGCTTTCCATGCGGACCTCGAAGTTTAAACAAGGTTTTATGTCTAATTTTCGAAGGTCCATTTCAGGGAACCAGCACCAAGCTGTTTACATGATGATACTACCTGTTCGTGATTATTTACTGAGAACGCGAGGAACTTTTTTAATCCTTTGCACTTCAAAGATATTTACGTATACTTTAATACTTTATGGAAAATATTAAACATATGTCTTGTTTCAAAAAGGGAAGGTTATAAATATACCGTAGATATTGATACAAGTCCATACTTTTATGAACATAGCTAAAGAGATGGATTTTAAACAACGATTTGTTTTCTCCATTAAATATCATAACAAATACTTTATTTTTGGTATATTACATATTTCTGCATATTATTTTCACACTTTCAAACTTTCCACAAATTATAAAAATTCGCATTCTAGTTATAAATACTTGTAAATGTATAGACAAGTAAGATACATACATTACTTAAAGAATTCTTTCTCAAATATTTTATACTAACATCCAGTCAAATAAGATCATCTACTGCTTGAATATTCATTCTTCGAATATCATATTTGAATGACGCTGAAGTTTTTAAAAAAGAATTCAACTAACCCCAGTTCAATTTTCAACACAGCCTTTCTACGTACCTCTAAAGATTCTTAGCATCCACCGCTCTCAGCTTCCATTCTCCTAAATATCCTTCTCCTTAATCTGCGAAGCAGCTTTTTCGTCACACGTTTCAACCATTACCTTATCAAATCGCAACAGGGACACGATGGAACCTTAACGAACCAGGGCCACACGTTTTCTCGTTATCCAACCCCGGTTCTCGTCAACATCCGCGCGAGCCGTGGCACGTTTTCAGCGGCCACGCGAAAGTCGGCTGCCTAAACCGCAAATTGCCCGCGCTCCGGACGGAATAGGATCGTGATAAACGACGAGAGAGAAAAAGAGAGAGAGAAAGAGAGAATTGGAGAGGCGGGTACGATGGGATCGCAGTGAATCCCAGCGCGCGGACAACGGGCTCATTAGTAGCGAACCGATATGCAGAATACCAAAAGTTGCAAAAACGCGGCGGTATGCGCACGCGAAAGTGCAACGCGGTATCTGATCGCGACCACGGAGCCACGCGTGCCTTCGTTGCATGCTACTGCAATGGATAACGTTTCCGACTGCGCTTTAACCGACCTATCGGTTATTCATAATTGGACATACGTGGTGGTATCGAATACGTCGCGTGTTTTCGAGCAGACGAACGGAAATTATATTATGCGCGTATTGTATTATGGGTTAAGTAAATTGTTCCCTGAACGGTCTTCGCTTTTTGATCGCTTAACCAATACGTTTGTAATGTGCTTATGCTATCGTTTGACAGTTTCTTTTTACTGTGATCATTGATTTGTGCGGATTCAAGTTATGATATCTAGTGTCAAATCTGTTGCGATCCTCGATATTTATATTTTTTAATCTCGTTTTCATTTTGGCGAACTACGAAGCTTTTCATCTCTTTTTCCTTTTTAGGAATTTTTTAATATTAGTTTCATACGATTAATAATTTTTCGTTGGTGGTAAAAGACTTATGCTATATCAAAACTCGAAGTTTGATACAAAAATGCTAACGGATACTACATCTCTGAAATTTATATCGTTGAAAACAGAAAAATGTTCAAAATGATTCGAATAAAACAAAAATACAAGATACAAAAAAAAAAGAAGACGCGTTAAAAAGTAGTAAAATAGAAAAGTTACAAGTTATTCGTAACTGCAACATGTACATATACATGTGTTAGAGTTCAATATGATCACACACGATGAACATTTGTTTGGTAGACCAAAACGTTAACCACTTAACGAAGCGGTAAATGGAGTGGTAATCAAGCGACGTGTTGAACCAAGAAACCGTAAGTCCGCTTTAAAAGTGTAATTCCACACAGGCGACTCTCAAGCATCGGATTAAACGATCAGCAACGCTGCTAATTCGTTAATCATAAATATTCAAGAGTCAATTAACACGGTGCGAGGGGTCGTGCACTCTCGCCGGATCAATTAATTATCGATTTCCATTACGCTTGCGTAATGACCTATTAACAACGCACGCTCGAGATCCTCCAGGCCGAAACTTCAATTTTAATGCCATGATTCGTGAACGTACAACTTATCCCGAAATTATGTTTTATCGATTCTGTTTAATATTGGATTAACGCCAGAACGCGAAAATCTGATTTATACACCAATTAATTTATGGTTAGAATGATACGATCTTTTGCGATAAATGAATTCGAACGTTTTGGAGCTAAAAATTTCAAACTATGTCAAATTTCAAGAATCTCGCATTGATTTATCTTTTTCGATTTTAGAGTTCAAGTTACTCGCTCACTGTCAGATGCGTGACTTTGAAAATCCAGGATAGTTTCTATCGAATTAGTAAGATATTATGTAATACAGTTTATTATAGTATGCTAATATAATTTTACGGTATAAGAAGTGTTTTT
This sequence comes from Bombus breviceps, assembly GCA_014825925.1. Classification (NCBI taxonomy): domain Eukaryota; kingdom Metazoa; phylum Arthropoda; class Insecta; order Hymenoptera; family Apidae; genus Bombus; species Bombus breviceps. The sequence goes on along the minus strand of CM026183.1, from coordinate 10,383,075 downwards.
AACTACAAACAACGTAACAGTGTTAAATTACGACTAAACAACTAAATGAACGAATACGAATTAACTTCAATTAACAAGTGGTTGCAAGAAATCTCTAAATAAGGAACAGATTCGCATATAAGACAAATTATAAATACTACTCGATACTTTATTCTAATGATTAAATTTCATTACGTTAACAACGATATCCTCTTACGTCTGAAATATTTTCATATTTCTGTTACAATGTGTACCTGCTTTTCCCTTAACGAATCAGTTGTGGTCCAACATCCCAGAATGAACGAAGCATTTTAATTCTAAAAAAAATATTCATATCATGTCGCGAATCTCATTAAAATCGACAGATGGTTTACACGCTAGCCCGTATATCGCGCATCCCTAATAAAATTGATCGATAACAGAAACGCGGGTATCATCGACCACCCAATCGTTTGAAACCACGCGAAATATTGAATTCGATCTTGGTTCGGTGCATGCACCACCTTTCCAATGTAACCACGTCTTGTACAATGGATAGGCTCACCCCGTCAACGGCTCCGGTCAATTACTATCGTCTGAAAAACAAATGGCTCGGCTTCGATAATTAACGACACGGTGATCGGTTTCTCGAAGCGTCGACCCGTTTCACGCACACGATTCGCGATGAAATATTTCGTGGTGATTATCGCGTTTCGTAACGGTATATCCCTTTCACGATGATAACCCATATTACTCGACCAATTTCGCTATATTACATTTTTTAATTTTATAGAATCCCCATTGCTGTACATTCGTTATATTCCCTCGCACTAAATCGACAATACGATCGTTTCGATCGACTGTATCATTTTTTCTAAGCGTAAAACGAACGTTTTGAAGGATAAGGAATCCGCTTTATGAAGTTTGACGATGCTTGAATATGTTTGTCGGTTGGCACCGATGATTAAGAGTAGCAGTTTCTACCGTAACGATTTTCGATCTTCTCGATGCGAACTCGCAAATGGAACGAGATTCGGAGGTGTATGATTTTCGAGGTTCGGTGAACACGTGCACTAACGTAATTCGACCGCCCGACTGAGACGTGTAATTTTCACGATTGCACCGGGGAAACTGATCCCTTTTTATCGAACGCGAGCTCGCTCCTCCCTGTACTTGATCAAGTGTGATTACTGTGGACAATACGGCTGGGTGCTAACAGCACCAAATAAGAGTTATGAATGTTGTTCGATATTGTGTAATTTGGCGAGAATTTGCTGTAAATTTTTATACACCAACTTTCGACTTTACCATACGACGTTAATATCATTCCAAATTTTTCCATATCCATATCATTCCTTCATAACTTTTAGTTCTTAATTGTCTGTTAGATGTTCTTTTTTAAACGAAATTCAACTCCAGATTTTCATATAAATAATTTATATCATTCGTCAATTTCATCTAATTCCGATTTGATAATCTCATCTGTGGATTTTATTTTTTCGAATACTGTTGCATAACAATAAGTTGGGATATTAAATAGTTGACAGTATTAATAAAATATATTTACTCCAGACATTTGAATTACTTCATACGTCTGATATTGGCATAAGAATATACAAAATTCGATACAAACAATTTTCTTATGAATTATTGCAATACATATTCTCACGAAAAAAGCTCGATCTTTTTCAGGTATTACATTTTTTATACGCTCATTTGTCTCAAACGATATTTCACGGGGTGTTTAGCGCATTAATCGCGATCGAACGAAGCGACGCGAGCTCCAGCAATTACTATCGATCATTTTCCCCATAATTTACGATTTCCCTTCTCCCCGGCGCTGTTCCGGGACAAATTGGCCTTAAACATTTTTATGAATTCGGATTCGCGCGGCTCAGCCGTCGTCATTTAGGCCGTCACGATTAATTTAGGCGATACTACGCGTTTCCATCATCCTCCACGTCCATCGTTCCTTTCTTTTTTCTTTCATTTTTAAACGCATAGAAATTCTCGAAGAATATAAACGAGAACGACCGCGTCAACCATTCATAGAAAATTGGTTAAGACGCGGCGTTAACTTGGAACTCTTTAACCGGACAGACGGGACCTCAGAAACCTGGCAAGTTTAATATTTTATCGAGCACTTTCTGCCTCGTCTCCGTCGCCATGGTTATTAATTGCGTGCGTGCAGCTCGTCTCGTTTTTCTCAAGTGAACATTTATGAGATGCGATGGGTACTACTTAGTCGCTAATAGACAACGTGGTATTACAGCAATCGTGAAGACACTTGTCTGAAATCAACCGATATATGTGAGAGAGAAATCACTGAACTCGAATCGAATTATTCTATCAATATAAAGACCTCAGGGAAAGAACGTGGTAAGCAATTCCATGTTACCAAAACAGTCCTTTTATCTGATTGTAAAATTAAATACGTACTTTCCACTCTATTGGAGTTTCAAAAATTTCGATTGTAATAATATTAAATATGATTTCCTAGAAAATTTCTTTGCAACTTACCCATCAAGAGATATAAAAATGAACAAATCAATTAAATACCGTGTTCTCGCGTTCTTTCCATGTTTTCTTCATATATCGCGATTTTATTTTTCGCTTATAACGATTTCATAAAAAGATATAAGAACTATCATAAAAAGTATTTTACACCTTCATAATATAAACGCTCTGCCATTTACGTCCTTCTTTACCCAATAATGCCGCCCAAGTTGCTTACTTTCATTACGATAATTCTTCAAAATACGTAGTGACTTTATACGCTGTAACCAATCTCTTCTTTTAACCCGAACGAAGTTTCATCCACCATCACCGTGGAAAATCCACCATCTGAAAATCAGATTCGTCTTTCGAGATCCACTACGATAAAAATTTCACGGGTCCAATCGCCAATTTATTCTTATAAAATTCAGCCTTTTATCGCAATCATTTTCACCGTGAAAAATGTAGCTTGAACGTGTTATCAAATCAATTTCACGGTGCGAGTTTCGACGTAAAATGGAACCGGCGATCGCTCGAAGAAACCTCGATCCTCGAAAATTTGAAACGCGATTTCGCGGTCCTTATCTTTCGCAGCGCGAATAATCTCTTCATTATATAGCCCGACTTTGGTATCCAATTACTCGACTCCAGGGCCCGCCGCGGAGATCACTACCCTATTCGTGGACGAAAAAGAGCGTAAACCTCGGCATTAGCCGGTTATCCGAGTGAGCATCTAGCCGCCGGCCGGTTCTTGGCAACGTGCCAACATTGATGGTCGAAATTATGATGCCTCGTAAAATCGCGGTTAGAACTCCGTTGGTTAGCACCTGCACGCGAATCTCAAATATCTTATTCCCGTTTCACATACTATCGACGGTAACCTGTACCTTTGGCACCTTCCGCGCTTCTTTTACGTAAATCTGGAATTGCAACTTCGGCTTTATCGTTCAATACAATATTTGTATTTGTGGATTTATTCTCCCTAGAATAGCGGTTCTTGTTTGCTGTACGATCGTCAGTAACTCGTATTTTTGGCACCTTTCGTGTCTATCGTTGCGTGAATATGAATTACGATTTGGAATCCAATTATTTGCGGAGTTAGTCCTTTTGGAGTATAAATCTCTTCGATCAATTCCATTTTTTTGCAAATTTCTTAAGTTTATTATTCAGATGCATGATTAATATTCAGCATATCAAAGAACAAACGACTTACTTTCATAGATTCGTTTATCAGGACGAAGTAGGATAAATACATAATTGCATGTACCAAGGTAATTTTTACTTAAGTATTTTAAAATGTAATGTTCACAAGATCGTCATTTTTTTCTACGTCTCATGTAACATTCTTAGAATTGATCGGCATAAAGCGTAGAAACAATTTTGAAGAAACACTGGAGCTCTTTTCCATAATAATTTATCGACTACGGTAATAAGATGATTTGTAAACTTTGATTGTAAAATTTCATTCATATTACAGTTATGTAGTAATTGATAACTCTTGTCCTGTAAAATTCCATTACTAATATTACTCGAATTGTGCAGGAGGAGCCGTTGAAAAAAACGGTCGATGGAAAACATCGAAGAGGTGGGTCCGAGCGATCGCTCGAACCGCGTACATCGCGTCGTTTCGAACGTAGAAAAGTCTGTGGCTGACGCTCGCGGCCGCGTATTTCAGCTTTCAATTAAGCCGATTCGCCGTAACGAAGCCCGTTTATTAGCCTGCTCTCGAGGATTCGAGGATCGTCCGGAGAGAGTACAAACCCACTCTTGTTCCTCTCTGACACCGGCCGTTGCGTGGCCAGGTATATTGTTGCAATCCTAATGCGATTGTATCATGAGAGCAGGATTAAGTCGTAAGCCGGCCAATACTCCATTGTTCTCGAAAGAATACCGGTTACCGATGCTCAGAATCGATAGTAATTGCGGAATTCGACCGGCTCGAAACAGGCATGTTAGGCATATACGTACACGCGATTAGTATACTTCATGGCACTCATCTTCGTAATAAGATGTTACGAGTAGATGTAGATTCCTGCCGATATTTGACAAAGATGAGAGACTGAGAGGTTTTTCTTCGCCATTGTTTTATTGGCGGCATTGTGTTTGCGTGTGTTTCTACGTTAAATCAGACTACGTTATTCCACGTTGTTCGATAGGATTGCGTAAAATATGTATGGAGTTCAGATTTTACAGAGTTTAACGCAATGAATAGGACTCGTTGTGTACAGGATTAGAAAGCTTTGACATTAATTAAACCTTCGACTCTGTCTAAAATTAAAGCTTTAACTGGTGAAGAATGAACTAGAGATGGATGGATGTAGAATTTTGACGATATATTAGAATGTTCGCTGATTCGCTACCGACATTGGTTGTTAATAATTAAGGGATTTAGTGGAAAATAGTACAAGACCATCTTTCTTCAAAACGAAAATCAGTATTTATGTGTGAAGAATCTTTTTCTGAATTTTCTAGTCTTTGTAGTACGTACGTACGTGAGTACGTATGATGGACATATATGCGCTCATGTCTGACAGCCAACAAATTTTCCTGTCAAGATATCGAATAACTTATAAAATTTCATTTATTCTATTGCCAAATTTGTCGCTGTCATATGCGATAGAATTTATCAATTCGGGTAACTTATGACACGTAACATTTCTTCTTACAACTTGTGGCTTGTAAAATTTTACTTATACACGACACACATACAAGTATAGTAACACAGACGTCACTCCCTTATACTAATAAAAATCCCTAAGAATTAGAAGAACCACGAATTTCTTTTCAATCCATCTCTCAATCCACCGATATCGATCAATACGAAATTCTTTCATCTTGTCCTAAACCCAGTCCCTCGAATCACATTATAGGACATTCGATTCCTTTGTCCTATCTGCAGAAAGAAGGTAAAACGAACTGCTGGTAGAGAGGAGCGAGCCGTCGAAGAAAGAAAACCGCGGGCAACGCAGCGTCGTTAATTGGCCCGCGTCCGTGGTCAAGCTGACGAGTCTCACTTCCGTCAAACTGCCAATAAATCCCGCGCTTTACGTTCCTTTCCGTTCCGTGTCTATATATATATACAGATATGTACGAACACTAGTTGTTGAAGTCGCGCGAGGAAATCAGCGATCAGGTTTTGCATGGCGGAAACGGGTCGTCGTTCGTCGTTATTCGTCGTCGTCATTAGAGAATTAGATACGCATTCTTCGCGAGATGATTAATCGCAACAACTGGTCGACTCTTGGTCCGGCCTTAAGTCACCGGCGATTTTCTCATTGCGATAAACTCTCGCGACTAAAAGTTTCGTTTTTGTTCCTTTCTCTCTTTCTTGAATGTACAGTATGTTTCAAAAAGTGTCAAATTTCTGGAGCATATAGTACTCGTCAAAATAAGCAGAAGAAACTTAATAAATCTCGCTAAAATAGATAGCGTTATTTTCGAAGTAATAAAATAGCAGTTACGAGGGACAAGATATTTTTTGCTTGTCTCGTTGAATACTAGTTTTGGTGCTCCTGTAGTTTGACCCTAACTTCTTGAAACACTCTGTATAGCTCGTACCAAGATTATTATGGATGCAATATAATTCGATTCGTTTGCGGTGCAGCGCTCAAAGGAGGGTCTTAATGGGGAATATATTTAGTTATGCGGCCGGAGGAGGATTATTACGAGGCAGTGTTCTTGGCGAAAAATCGGAATTCTTTTCTGAGAAGCAAGTATCTAGGGCCTGATTGGTTCGATGAATGGAGTCCGTCCCGAAGGCTACGAGCCACCCACCGAGCACCCAACTCTCAGCTTAGTCGTTTTTATCCAGTGCTTTTTGCGCTTTGATCTTCCGCTGATAAATAGACCTCGCGTGCCTTCGACGGTGATGTTAAGTTTTTGATCCACTTGCTGGATAAAGTTCAATTTTTACTTCGACTATGTTACCGCAACTTTCTTTTGTGAAAGCGTTAAGTGACAGAGTTCGCGATAATATACCACGCTCTTGTGATACAGATGTAGCGAAGATGATATTTTTTGGAGGTTCTAGGATTCCAGTAGGAAATTTTCTTATATTCTTTTCTTCTTTTTTTTAATTGATCACTATTTCGGATAAACTGTATCACAGTTGAGAATCACTGAATTAAAATTAAAATCGAGGTTGCGATATTTTCGCTAAAGTTTTACTCGATATTTATAATAAATGTCGAAAGGATCGCGGTGATCGCATGACGACACAAATTTTTGAACATTCGAAGATTGCACGCGGGTGATAAATCTTAACTCTCAATGCACGACACAATGGAAACTATCACAGAACGAGGAAACGATTTAGACGGAACACCGCGTCAATAGCAGCGAGCAATTTATCAAATCCGCAACGAAGAATTCACGGCTAACAGAGCCAGCTGTTCTTAAACCCATCAAAACTCCGCCTGATGAATTTCTGATTACGACCGCTGGCCCAAAGACTCTTCGAAATTAACTTCATTCCTGATATTCTTCTTTCAATAGAATCCGCCTTGACTCGAGAAACTTTCATACGTGTAGTCTCACTAATGCCTCGATCCATTGAATCTTTCTAACGAAATATCTTTCACACAAAAAATAATGTTCGCAAAGTAAAAAGAATTTGAAGATTGTGTATCTTTATAGAAAAAAAAGCAAAAAGATATTGAATCATCTGAAAAGTTGAATAAATTTTGTACACAAATACGTAGCAATTCTGTACAAATTCCGCCAATTAACTGCGGGTTTTTACACAGTTTCATATTTTTATTAACATGGTCAAAGAAATGGAAACTACGTAATTTGTTTCTCCCATTAAATCCTATAACAAGCACTTCATTCTGAATATTTTTTATATTTTTGCATATCATATTTTGCACATTTTTTCCTATCACATTTTGCACATTTTTGCCTATCATATTTTACACATTTCGGCAACTTTAAATTTTCCATAAATGTATAAAAATCCACGGTTTACTCATCAAACATACAATAAAAGCACCAAATATAAAAAAAGTTAATCCACTGTCAAAAACGTTGGGAATTTTTCGATACAACAGATCAATCTTCGAAACCAAGCTGTTCACCTAGAGAAAATAACAGATGTCGTATCGAGACTGTGCGCAATATTTTCGCGGCGACGAAAGAGAAAAAGTAGCGAGGAGCCTGTGTTGCTACATTGTTGTCTGCTGGCCGAGACAAAGAAACCGATTTCAAGGGTTTCTTTGCCGATGGGCAGGATGAACGTCGTGTATCTGTCCCTATCCACTGTAACACTTATCTGTCTCGTTTTCTGCTCATGGTTGCTACAATTCTACTTCCACTGATGAAACTTTCCATTTCCATCCGTCCAACCTTATTCCTGGCGTTCTTTGAAGCGACGCGTTTCGTCTCGTCCCAATGAGTATCTTTGCCGAATCATCGAACACTATGGCGCTTTGGGTTTGCCAAAGACTATTCTATAGCGGGAATAATGGAGGTCCGGACTGGTTCCAGAGAATAATCGTGGATATTGCGGTAGACCAAACAGGTATCGTGATTGTTTGAAGGGTGTTGGGTATTTCACTTCGTGATAATGATGTGGATGTCCGATATTGTAAACTATTGTACTCGTGACTTGTTAGTTCTGCTTTAGGTGAATCGTACGTGTATACACTACAGCTCATAATTATTCGATAGCTGGTGGATGTTGTTTGAATAACAGAAATTTGGCACAAGTATAATTTTTAAACAAAGAATATGAACAGCGTTCATCATCCGAATAAATCAGTTGGTTTTATAGGAAATTTAAATAAAGTATTTACATAGTGTGTATAGTAATACCATTCTTTAGTCCTGATTTATGTCTTTGTGATTATTTTCAATAACTTTCTATAGTACATTACGATTTCTATATTTTCTCAATCTTATTTCGTTTGTCATACAACTGAAAGATAATTTAATCTACAGTTTCCCTAAATTAAAGATTTCGATGATCCAAGATAGTTTTTCAATCTATGTATTATACAATTTTTGCTCCGAACTACCATTTAATTTATGGGATAACATATTACTGTATCGAGATATGATGCACTACCAGATCTAGTTCTCAAAAAGTAACCAAGGTATACTCGAGGTCCATGAATCCTGCAACTTCTAGGGTTTCAGCATCGTTGGAAACCTGTTAGTGTCGAGGAGAAAAAAAGGACGTTAACGTTTAAAATTCTTTATTAATTTCAGAGAATTCTTCTGATCACGAGTCTCTAACAATTTCACGCACGTAAACCATTTCAATTTTACTTTTACACACAATTCTACAACGATCATTGCCACTTTCAAATCTGCTATACGATTTATCGAAGAAAGGTATTTTCGATTTTCGAAAACTATTAGACTGAGTAATCGTCGACGGAGTTATAAATGGAGGATAAAGTAAATGTAATAAAATAAGTCTGGTATGTTCATTAAAGGGTTACGAGCGTTCTTATTGTATTGTATTATATACGAAGACCGCGGTTGTACGGCCGCTTTTGTAATGTAGTAAAAGAGGACACGCGGAATTGCGGCTAACATTACTCACTGGCTTCGAAAGCACGTCCAGTTTCACGCTCGGATGCCGTAAAAACAAGTGTCCCGACCACGGCCACGTGAAAGAGAAGGGAAAACAAAGGGATGCCCTCGCAAATTTTAGCCTGACCGCCGTGAATAGATTCACCAAGATATCGACGAACGGTTTTATTTTCTGTAGCTCGCGTTGTTTCTGAATAAATTACGGAACGGGCTAAACGGATTCGTTGTACATGCTCATGTACACTCTAAAATATTGATCAGTTTCGTGCTCGTTCTACTTAGAACATTGATTCCAATGTTACATGCATCGAAAGATGATTACATTATGTATCAATTAAATTAATAAATATTAAAAATTAATTAACGGAAATGTGACGCATTATGTATCCTCAAAATACTTTCCAGGATACGTACAATTTGCTGTTCATCCCTTTCTGAAAAATATGTAAATTCAGATATACGATAAAAAGACATCATTATAATCAATGTTATTATCGTTACTGTGTTAAAATTTCTTTTATTATTTGTTTAGCACTTATATAATTACCTGTTGAGTTAAAATTAGATTCTTTTAGTTTGAATACTAATAATAACGAGATCATACGAAATAATTCCAACTTAGAGGATCATTTCAACCTCGGTGCAAGATAGCAGGCTCTGTAAAATAAGTCGATGGATTCATTGTAGATTTCCGTGACGCAATTTTATTCGCTGCTGCGAAAGCTAGCTGAATCCTGAACTCTTCTACGGAAACCGGCCGCGTCAGCAGAAATGTAATTTCCAGCTGTTTCCAGCGAACGTATTCCGAAATATTCTTTCTTTGATGTGGGCATCGTTTGAAAGCAGAAACGTATATGGTACACAACCACCGCCGTCGGTTTAAAACGGAAACTTCGTTAATTTCATTCATAAATCGCATCAAATCCCGCGCATTGCATTAACTGCAGACAGACGATTCCATTTTCTCCTAGTATCCTCCGGTGGATCGCGTGGTTCTTGGAACAATAAACGATGAGAGCTTTATGGCTCGCGGTTAATGGGCAATTTTTTGCCAGAAAGACCCCCTACCAGTTGAGACTAACGAAATCAAAAAACAGAAAGCCACCGAGACAACCTTAACATACGCTGTGACAATTAAAAAATGGAAAACTCAAATAGACAACAATGAAAGAGAAAGAAAAAAGTGGAAAAAGAAATTCCAGAGGAAGGATAATATTTTATCCACGGCCCACAGCGGTATGAGCCACGATTTCAAGCACCAGCATAATATATCAGATTCCCTTTTTTTCCAACCCTCCTCTCGTCAATTGCCTCGTATATGTATTACGTTAAGCTCGCAAAAAAATTACGGGTCGCGTAAACGGCACCCCCTATCAAGATCGTTGTCCCTAAGAGAGACGATGGAGTAACAAAGCAAAATAAAAAAGGAAATGAGAGATACACAGGATGGAGGACGAAGAGAGGACACGGAGAGGAGAAGGAGAGAAAAGAGATCCGTCGTCGACTGCCAAAACCGTCGGTAGCCCCTTTGTCTCTACTACGGGCTAATTGAGCGGAACCATAGCCATGGCCATAGGTAGAACAGGCTTCGAAGCTTCGATCGACTCTCCGCTTCTCTCGTCCTGGCCGGTTTTCCCTTCAAAGTGTATAGCCGGCCAACTTTGGCCAACCTCTCTCTCTCTCTCTCTCTCTCTCTTCTCCATGTCGTTTTTACGCTAGCCCTTTTGGAATTCCTTCCACCGGTCCAGAAAAGGACCCTCTTCCTAGGATCGTCGTGAGTAGGAGCCCTATGAACGCTCAGAGAATTCGCTACTCGTCCCGATGTCGAGTGGCTACGAAGACAGCGAAATAATTTCAAGGAATGGAACATATACAGCTTCCAAAGGCACCGCGGTGCAGTCGTGGGCGTTTGTAAAGAGCTTGTAAAGAAGCTTCACCGAATACATGAAACGGTACACGAGATGTGTAATATACTTTATGCGTGAACGTATCAAGCACCGTAGAGGAGTTGAATAATTTAACAGTCGGGGTATGCGCATGTTTTCAAGTCTCTCGTTCTGGATCGAGGTTTGGTTAAGATGAAAAATTGAATGTAAAATGAGACTTTGATATGTGTGATTTACGTAGGTTGGAGTTCTGTTTCGTCTGAAAATAAATATGGGTTTCTGCATATAGAATTTTATAGTACTTTTAGAATCTATCTTGCTTTTTTCCAATATATGTGTACTTTGTTTAATACAATATGCACAGAATGAGGATCGAGTCTCGCGTTAATTTTTTAGCAACAAGTTGGATGCTCTGGTATAGTCGGAACCGCATTATTTACAAAACGATCTAAAGAAAAATCTTATTTAATATTTCATTTGATAGAATATGGTAACGTTCAAAGTATCGATTGCTTCCTTTGATCAAAACCAACTTCGCGTTTCCCTGATATATTACAGTCCTCTGCTCGCCTGTAACACGAAACAAATATCGACAAAAACGAAGCTAACAAATAACATAAAAGACTTTTCTTTCATCGAGCCACCTATCCAACCGACTACGGGAACCATCTTTCCATGTCCTCGCTTACAAACCCTCCATTTATCGGAGCAAAACTCTTTTTCCAGTCTGTTACACAAAAACATCCCCCGTTTGTTTCCTTCTATATTTTTGCCCACATCAAAGTTGAGCCAACATCACGAGAAACGAAACAATTCATTCGTAATATTGTCCACTACGGAAAAAATCATTTTTTTAGCCCCGATTTGGTCAACTTCGATTTCCAAACATCGCTCTACGTATATATAGAATTATCGTAAGTATTCTCAATCAAAAATGTTTTATCGCAGTCACCTTTTTTCTTCGATATATGTGAAAAAAATGAATTACAAATAAATTTTTTAAAAAATATTAGAAGTAATATCGCAAATATTTTGGAAATATTCCGTAGTAGAAATGTCTCGAATATTTGGACAATATCCAGTAATATTTCAAATACTCCCGTACTACCGAGTAATATTTCAAGTATTTCGAAAATATCGAGCAATATTTCAAATATTTACATTTCATTCTGGATCGCTCGCAATCCTATAATATTTAAGATATGTCAACAAATTCGACACTATCGTTTTAGGGTTAAATCGAACGGTTCACAGCATCGGACGTGTTTTATTAAAAAGCGTATGAGGATCGGAGGATCATCGCGTGAAACACGCGATCCGTCGCGAAGGACGCGAAACTCCGTCATTTTCGGAGGATGATGCGTATTGAGCGCGAGGAAATGCGGGGGAAGAGGCACTATCGTTCGAGCATCCGGGATGTTGTTGCTATCTAAACGGGCAGAGGCTGGTATCGTCGCCTACACAATACGCCTGGCGAATAACTGCTCAATGAATCGACGATTTCGTTACGTTATTTAGGCTTTTTGCGCACGAAATTCTCGTTGGATTTGAGTTCACCGTTGACTAACTTGGTGGTACAAATTTTGGCAGATAAAAAGGATTTTAGAGAGAGTTTATAGTAGGCCTAGTCCACACGAGAATTTGATAAGAAGAATTTTTCTGAAGTATTATGATCGTTCGATTTGCTTCCAATTTTAGAAATTGAAACTTATCTTTCTGGCAGTTGTTAATATTAAAAAAATCTAATAGAAATCTGAACTTTTTCTATTTGTATAATTTTTATAAACGAAGGTAAATGGTACTACTAACGATTAATCTATTCCTAGGAAGATCAATAAAATATTCTAAAATCGTTGATCTTTGTTCGATAAGCTTTAATTTCTTTGATAAAATAATAATTACATCATCGAACAGTATCTAAAAGCTGCTTTATGGCTGATTTAAGAAATCCCCTATCCCATGAAATTTACTATTGTTTCTCCTGAATTTACGTTAAACCGGAACTTTGAGCCATGTCAGTTAACAAAATTCAAACACCATCCAGCCTGAACGCGGTCGAACGGTGGACCTCAACATCAGGCCAAACAACCATGAAACTAGATCTCGCGAGTGTGGATAGGACGCAACGGTTGCGTCGTTGCGACGGAAACAGTGTAACCCGTAATTAAATCGTTAAACAATTTCATTTGCCTCCGGACACGATCGCAAATATCGAAATCGCCGCGCACTACGTAATTCGTTGTTTACCAGGAACAACGGTGTACAACACGGGGCTGAAAGTTGTTTAAATGGTGGCCACGAGCCGCGTACCAATATCGTTGTTATTATGTTAATGTCAGAACGAAACAAACCCCAGCTTTAATTATAATTGCATGGTCCCTGATCACGTGAGCGAAATACTAATCAAATTTCTTGGAAACTTTTCAATTGCCTCCGTTGAGATTCATCCACTGTCGAAAAGTGATTCTTTCAATGCGAATTGTTGAAATTAGAACGTTAAGAAAATTAAGTAGCGAAAGTGATTGTTATGTTTTCAGTGATGATTTTAATTTCTTCGAGCTGTTTCCGATCCTTTTATTATTATATGGTGATTAGTTATATCTATTATGAGGAAGCTATTTTACGTTGATTAAATTTTTGTACTCAGGCATTCGAATTATAAAAATATAAAATGATGAAATATGAAACAGAGTTCGATGTTTAAGGAGGTTTGTACAATTTAAGAATAGCTGTTCGTATCAATTATATGTCTAGTTGTAAATTTAGAAAGTACAAATAGAATGTGCCAATTCCTGCATACTCCGATAACGATTTACATAACGACTTGCTAATATTCATATTAACATACATCGATCTTATCACTAAAAGTATGCAAATTTACCTAAGTAGAGAAAATCAATTTCGTGCATATAAGTACATTCACCTGGACTATCTAAAATGTTGACTAAGCAAATAAAAGCTCTTCTTTATCCCTTTATTCCTTGTGCCAAGGAATGATATCTGAATATCATCAAATTTAATTCTAAGCAATTTCTCGATTTACAAGATTTCGATTTATAGACATTTTATAGATCAGTAACGATATATCCTTGGGGATTCAAGTGATTTTTGCTAAAATATATCGCTGGATACTTGTCTTTGATTTCTCTGAAACAAGTTCCATATTTTAGTCATAATACTGACAATATAATTTTTAAATAACATCCGCAACACTAATCACCAGAATTCGATAGTTGCCACTTAAAAGAATTATTCATATCTTATCACCATCAATACCATTTCCATCTCTACTACCAACTTCCGCCAACAATCACGTACGGAAATGCTCTTATGAAATCCGCTTATATAAGCTTGCAAAGAATCAGATCCTCTTGCGCCCCTTACGTAACATTCTCAAATAACAACTGCAACATAAAACGTTGAGTTTCAAAAGGATCCTTCGAACGATCGATTTATGAAAAATTGCTCGATATTTTGCCCAATTATAGCGATTTACGAGAAACACCGATGCGCCTCAAGGACGCGGAGGACCACCCGCGCTAACGCGAACGCCAGACACGGAGACGGGAACACGTGGGACCTCCGGAATTTTTGATACTGTCCGCGTAACACAGCAACGAGATCTGCTGACGTAATCGTGCAAGACTTTCCTGGTTATTTTTACACGAAGCAGCACGTGGCGCGGATGGCGAAATTCAATGGAGAATTTCCTTCTGTTTCCATCTTCCATCTTCCCCCGCCTGCCCCCCCCCCTTTCTTTTCTGCTTTTTTGTCAGTATACGTTGGCGTTATGAAGTGACGAAAAAGGTTTCTGCAACCTCGTATGTGATTCCACGAAACCTGGTAAATTATGACCGGGCGGAATCGCTTTGACGCTTTTTTCAGAGCTCTTCTTTATGCATCATGGTGGTTTGTCGGCGTGACTTGTGACTGTTTCTTTTTGGTGAGGGTTTCGTTCTTGCTGCGTCCAGTGGATGTTGGGATTCTTGAGGATCTCCAGGAATTAGATTCATGATTTATCATGAAATCTGAATGCAATTTGTGTGAATGTTTATTTAGTTGTAAATACATCGCCGTGATATATCTCGATGATTTAGGTTTATGATTTGTGGTGAATGGCGTGTTGTGAAGTGCAATTTGTAATGATTATTTATGTAACTTTGTAAATGTATTACTGTACTACGATATGTATTTTCAGGCCTCCGATTTGTGATTTATGATGAAAGAAGTGTTATGAGTACAATGTAAAACGATTATTTATTTAAGCGTATATATATTACTATGATATATCTCGACTCCTTGGATTTGCAATTTATACAGAGTAAAGAGTTATGAATATAAATTGGAGTAAATGTGTATTTACGAATAGAAAAATTATGGAGACAACGTGTGAAATGATTATTCAATCGTTTGGTTTCTCAAAAAAAGTCTAGGAATAGAATTAATTATTTTGACTTATTGCTGACTGCGACGACAATATATAAAAAGTTATAAGTGCAACTGAAACATATTCATTTAATTTTCATAATATAACGTTACTACAGATCAACATGAGAAATATTATAAAAATGTCGAGTTATATGTATCTTTACATTTTTAACAATTTTCCGTCTATTCGTACGATTCTTCTGGAGCAATCGTCGGACGAATGAAAACATTTCTTTTTTTTTTTTTACAATTTACTAAATGCGATTTTATGGTGAAAGAGATTTTCCGGTGAATTTATCCAGTAATTCGTACGTGGAACGCGTATCCTTCGGAACGCATACACGATTAAGCGAACATTCTGACACGTTTATATTTGGTGTTTTAAGTTTTGATGCGTCTCTATGGCGAGTTGAATGAATTATTAATGACGTTGCGCTGGATGTGATTACCATGTATCGCATACTGGTCGTGTGCGTTATGTCACGTCTTTTTAATGTATGCAGATGACTTGAGCGATGTCATCGTTGTGGTTTAACCGCGGCCGAGATTCGTTTTAGTTTGATACCAGTGTCGTTCCGCAAAAAATGATGTATGTCGATAAGGGGGAAACACAGAAACGCTTCCACATTCACACGCTTACGTGTTTAGAGGTTTCCTTTCATAAAGTTCTATTCAATTTTCCCCCTTTTTTATTTTCAAAGTAAAAATATCCTACAAAAATGACACAAACCTTCTTAAACATTAAATTCAACGTAATTCTGATATTACTATAATTTCATGCTATAAATGCCTGAATTCGTACTTTTCTTGGAATAAGAATATTTTATAGAACTAGCAGGAAGTTTCTTAAATATACGACATAATGCAATTTCGATATTGCAAAATAGGTAAAAGATTCTGCTTCAAAAATTAATGTATATCGTGGTACAATGTTTCAATTCGTTCTGTTTTTAGAGTCAGAAACGGCAAAAAGGTTTTTAAATATAAAACTAGAACTACAATGAAATTTTAATGAAAGGATAGCTAAAAAGCAGTGTTTGAAAAACAAATGAAAGATTTTGTAAACAACGAACGATTCTTTTTTTCTCAATTCATATAATAACGAAAAACAAGGTATCATAGATATATGGAATCTATCATGTACGAGGAGGCTCCGAAATTCAATAAGCTGAATGGAAATGCCATACAACTTTTACGATATTGCTGCCAAAAAATATTGAAAGCGGTAACATAAACCTACATGACAGTCGTCTACCGCAATGCTGTTTTTATCATTTTTGTTTTTTTGGATAGTATAAAAAATCAACCGAAAAAGAACGGATATATTTTACTATCCATATCCGCAATGTCTACACAAAGTGCCGTAATCCAGAAGTTGTTTCGCAATTTACTTCGAATCGCTTTTTGGATTTTAGTAGCCCGACCACCGACGTTTTTGCGATGGTTCAATATTTGCGAACGGCGTAGTCATTTGCTTATGAAAATTCTCATCAATCGCCGCGGATTCTGCATTTTCAACGAGTTCTCGATTCGAAATCAAAATAACGTGTACTCTACTCTTATGGAACTCGGAGAAATTGAAAATCTTCTATTAAATTATCTCGAAGAAACAAAACTTTCTGATGCAAACCAATTTTTTAAAGAATTTACACAAATTTCTAACGTTTTAACGAATAAGAGAGTGATGAAATATTTATGTCGCAGGATTGATGGATTACTTATAAAAGCTAAAAATGTAATAAAAAGATCATATTTGCGACTAGCCGACATACTCGTGAATAATGAAGTGTGTCCGAGCGAGTAAAATTGATTGGAAACGGGTCGATCGAATTTTCTATCAACCAAACATCGCGCTATCTCTGTTTCGATTCAATTCTCGATTAACTGAGTAGCCTCGAGGACAAGGCAACGCGCGCGTACATTCGGAATTAGTTACAGGCTAGATTAGGTATGGTGGGCGTTTCAATCAGTCATCAGGCATTTCAATGACGACATTAGTGAAGGTAAGTAGCCGAGACGCAGGGTTTCCGTTATGGGCCTAATATCGCTTGTCTCTTGTGCAATCATATAATATCGATAGAACGTCTATTGACTTCGCAGACTTCTCGTAATTATATAGATAAAAATCATAGAAGATTGAGAAAGCAAAAACGAAAATTCATTGTACTCGAAGTTCGAGAACTTATGTATAGAAAATTAGTCCTCTAGAATATAGAGTCAATAAAGTACGATCCAGTAGCTGTGAGAAGGTTCCAACCAAACTGTAGCTACGTTTCAGGTCAAATTATATATATAAAATATTTAATAACAACGTATTCAACAAACTACGACGTGCAACAAGCCTTTGTTTTAAAATTTGATTACGTCAAAAATGTGTATAGTAGAATTGCGCCCTGGCTGAATATTTTTAATATAATTATTCGAAGATAGACAGTTTTAAACGCACAACTGAAATTCATATATAAGTAGAAGTTTATTAATCCTTCCAAGTAATCGATAATTTTTAGTACAAACGATACGAGTTCACTTTCAAATAAATATCTCTTATTAACTCAATCAGATGCATTTAATTTAGATTAAAATTCCGTTCCAATAAATGTAATACTATCGAATGTATTATTTTTCAAGCAATAAATCGAAGTAAAAATTCGAAATATTTCTCTATTTACGATTTTCGGAGCTTAAAATATAAATATTATTGATAATATAAAACTTATTAAATGTAAAATATTACTTATGATAATATTATGTAAATATTAAATAACATATAATATCAAAAGATGTATCACCGGCAATGATGGTTTCCATATTCCTCTGTCAATACCGATATCGCCTAAAATTTCCCGAACTATGACTAATAGAAATACCCAGTCTAAATCGAGCAAACGCTAATGCGCGGAACACGTTGACGAGGAAAACAAGAAATCACGTTACGGACGAGGAAGAGCCGATAAATAGCTACGCGTATGCGCGCAATCAGCGACTGGCTGCCGCTTCCGGTTTCCCGTGTCTCCGTGACTGGTACTTTTAGAACATCCGATAAACAATCCCTATAATAGAGACGACGAGACGACGGCGTCGCGCCAGATAGACACGATAGGCTTTTGATCCTCTAATGGTATGCTGATGGAGTGACGCGCTCTGCTAACTCCGACCGATTGCATCTCGTTCATCGAATCTCTTTCCCCTTGTGCACGCGCGCATACTCGTTTGACGTGGCTAATGGCACGTGGCACGCGCCAACCTCGGAACATAACTTTTCATGCAACGAATCGCCAGGAGTTTGTTGGAATTTTCGGATGTTTACGACGTTGTAGAGCCTAATGTCTTCGTTTTACGAGGAGACAGAGAGCACTGAATGTTTGGATGACCCAGGCGAGAAACGCGATCTGGTTTTTGTAAAGTCGCGCTGCACGTCAGATTTTATAGACGCTGTGAGCCGATGCATGAAATAGTTAAGTAAAGAATCTAAATTGTAAGAATATTCCTCAAATAAAATAAGAAGCGAAAAAAAACGTGACAAAATAAAAAGAATTTTGCACATCAACTAATTGACCACTATTTGTAATGGAGGAAGTTCTACTTATTTTTTACACGTAGCATATGTATGTACTCGAGTAAACATGTTGTCGAAGGTGTTAAAATGTTGTCGAAAAAGAAATAAATTACAAGAACACACATTTGGCGAATAAAGACGTTATAAAAAGAAATAAAGGATTATTGGTAGAAGAAAAATTGGCTTCCGCTAATAATACATTTTTATTCATTCTTATTTCTACCGTTTAAGTTTCTCCTTTTTCGATATTTAAAAATCCATATGTCATATTTCGACCAGCTAAACGTCAGTTCGTTTACATATTGCCCAACGCTGTTTCATTCCTCACCCACCACGAACCATTCGAAACGTGCTCGAATGCTATTCATCGCGACAGCTTCACAATCGTATAAATTTATGAAGTTCCGAAACTTTCAACTCGTAAAACAAACGTCACCCACAAAGTCCTCGTTGTTAGTCGTTTGGTTAAATAATTCAAAAACAAGTAAACTCGTACGAGACTACTTTGAATTTAGTTAAGCGGTGACGACACTTTGTGACGGTTGCGTCAGCTCTGTATTTAAACAGTTTCTCTCTCTAAAGGAAAAAGAAGCGGTTTGCATCGGCGAAGAGAAATTTAACAATTCGATAATCAAAACGTCCGCGGCCGCTTCCGGGCTTTTACCGTTCGCGGTTGAACCGCGTTATTTTTGGATACGACAGATAAAACTCTTCTTAAACGCATTATACCGAGAGACGATGGAAGTAAAAAAGACAAGCCAAGGGTGCCGTTAAAAGTTCCCCCGGGAGAGAAGAGATCCGAAAGGTCGTCGCTTTGATGGCTTGGGGAACGAGTTATATCTTTGGAGGCGAAAGAGAACGTTCTCGGAGAAGACGGGGATGGAATTCTTGGAAGTTCATTGAATTCTACTTCGGTACTCCTAATTGACGATCGAGTTTCTGCTTGGATTTCTTCCTCTTTGATGGACGTTTACTAGATTTTCGAAACTTTTGTAGTATAAACTATCTTCTTTCAGAAAAATGTTACATAATCTGATGCAGAAAGGGTTATTTAATTTCGATGTAAAATTACCTTTCTGCTTGAATTTATTCCTCTTTGGTGGATTGAACTTAAATTTAACTTATTTTACTTATAATTAACTTGAATTTACCGGATTTTCGAACCTTTTGTAATATACATTATTTTGATTTATAAATTTATTATTGTTATTGTATTATATAATTTATTATTATTTATAAATTATTAATTTGACGTAGAAATATTGTTATTTAACACAAATGTATAACGATGTCTCGTATTGGGATTTCTTGTTTGTTGAAGCATTGAGCGTTCACCCGATTTATAATTTGCAAAAGCTTCTGTACTCGAAAATTATCTCGTTTCGGAAAAATATTGTTATTTAATACGACGTAGAAATTATGTTGCGAAAAATATTATTTAATTTGATGCAGAGATACGTATCTTTATTTAGCCTGATGTAAGATAATTTAACGTTTAGAAGATAATAGGAAACACGAGAAGCTTCCCTTCGTGCTATAAAATCAATTGTATAAATTTGAATCAGCAGTAAACACATTAGTAGCTATAAGTTTCACGAGTTCATTTACTTTTAACATGACTCAATTGGATGAATTAAGTGTAAACCATTTTCATTAATTCCTTTAATTGCTTCTATCTAATTCAATTTAATTAATTCAATTTCCACTACGTTATTCCACTACTGTTAATCGTCGAATCACCGCAACCATCCTTTCCACACCTCTTCCGATATTTCTCCATCGTCGTATATTTATTGTAGTATTTTCTTTATTTTTCCTGTCATTTACGATTAGTTCCATCTGCGGGAATTTTTAGTAAATTTGATAATACCATGTCGTACCACGAGAAGTAACTTGCATTACTGATTATACATTGGATCGAAAAAGATGTAAACCTCCATAAAATACCAAGTGAGATATAAAACAGAACAGCAAAGAAAATAGAAACATTCGCGACGAGGGGAACTATCAATTTCAAATAAAATACTCGCGACGTTCGCAAATGTTTTAAAGAATTTAGAGCACTAAATTTTATTTACAGTGCAACCCGACTTCATAGAATTCTTCCGTTCAAAGAGCTCTCGCTGAAAGGTATAAAAGTCGAAACTGGCGCAAAATGAAAGCTTTTTGGCCGTCATCAAAAAGCTACGAGATACTCGAACGTGTGCACGAAGCACGCGTGAAAAGTAAACGCCGCGAATATCGGAGAAGCAAGTGTAATTCGCCTGGTGCGAGTTTAAAAAAAGCAGGCATTCGCTTTCGCCTGGTAGCAATTGAGGAAACTGAAAGTCTCGGTCGCGAGTCGAGTAGAGAGTGTTTGGAAAAAAAAAAAAGAAAAAGCCAGACACGTTGGAGACGAGGATTCGTTGACGGGTTACCGAGCTATGATAAGTGAAAGAGCTAGTGTAGGATGATTAAAGAGAACGCACGGGCTGTTCGTGGAAGAAGGCACTTTGTACTGAATTTTTCTCTGGCTTAATGACAACACTTCTTCGGTGCTCTTTGCAAAGTCTCGAGCTTTTTTTTTTTTGATAAGCGAACAAATCGGAAATCTGAAAAAATTGAAGGCGAGTTAAGATAGAGATAATTAATTATTGCAGGTCAAGATAAGACAGTTGAGAGTCTGTTTTGATATTTTATCCAAACTGACTCAAACTTGATAAATCATATATATGAATCTATTAAATGCAATTTGAATACGAAAGAATGTATACTTTGTATCCCGTTCGAACTTCATCCAAGCAATCAAAGGATTTATACATACATGTTACCTTAAATCCTAGAAATTAATCCTTTGCCATTTTACATCGAGTCGGATCTTAATTTATTGTAATTCATTTCGTTCCTCTGTATTTAATGGATGATTTTCAATAATTCATAATAATTAGATTTGTTAAATTAGTCAGAAAAATAAAATTAAGTTTAGGACGGCTAATTATTAGGATTTAAAATGGGACCAAAATATAGATCGAACACAGATTGTTTTATCCAAGTTCGAATGAAATACAAAATTTATTTAGAATGAACAAGACTTCATAATTGATATAATCGATATAATCATTCGTTGTTGCAAATAGAAAATCTAGCCACGTTATCTCATCGTTATTCCATTTGAATCAACGCTGTCGAGAAGTCGATGGTCCGTGGGCCGTGGGTCGTGTCATTTCCAAGAAGGCATTCAGGACTACGAAAGTGGGTTTGAAGGATCCACCGGCGTACATCGTAAGGGGGATCTTCAAGAACGTTACTGCGCGTGAGTGCACGTAAAGTGGCCTTTAAGAACAACGCTCAAAAGCCTAATATCAGTATACTCGTTAGCCATAAATACGATACGAACGAATACATGTTCTCGGTTCTTTAAACGCCCACATTAACCTTCTTCTACGAAACGAAAAAAGAAACAAGTGCTTTTACATATGTATTTTAGCAATCTGTATGAATTATCGACTAGCTAACTTTCATTTCGAATTTTGTTTGAAATTTTGATAAATTCATTTAACTCTTTATGCTCTGACAGGATTTTCAAGTATCATTACCATTAAAACGTCGTTACGAACTAAAGTCGTTCTTATCGAAGGAAGTTCAATAGCAAAGACTGTTTCAGATAGCAAGCGTACTTATGAATTAGAATTCAGACGTTTGACGATGAAATATTGATATTGATTCCGTAGTGACGCGTCCCTGAGCTCTGAATGCGTTCTGTTCGTGTCAATTAACGCTTGAAGTTCTATATCGTACTCCTGAGCTATGTAGCTCGTACATTGTTAGACTATTGTATGCTGTAGGTTATTGACAAGTAATAGATCATCTAATACGACGTCTTGACAGCTATCTGTGAACGACAGATTACACCGTATTACCGTAGGCGCGCAGTATATCAATTAATTGCCTCGAGTTTCGTCAAATTATGTTCCAAGGATTATGAATTAGACCTACAAGCTACAAGTATAATCCAAACGTAATACGCGATAAATAATATTCAACGTAATATCCCACTTAATCTTGATATCACTCGTGTATCGCTTTATACGTTCAACGGTTAGAAATCTAAGAATCCAGAATCCGTTTGCTTCAACAATTTTGAAACATCGAAGAACGAGGCCGCTAACGAAATTCTCCGTTCGAATCCAGTTCGTCGTTCGAACGACACAGTTCTGGCAAAAATGAAATTAACCCTTCTCCAGCGTATTAGTAGTAGCAAGTAGCAGCGATTGAATCTTGGAAATTTCATAATAGACTCGCAGAAACTCGCTCGGGCGTCGTGAATTCGCGACACTACAGCATTCGCAGCTTCTATTTCGAATGTGCGTCTTTCCACCCCCGTTAGTAGCACGCGGTCCAAAGTGGCGCTCGAAATTTCAGTGTTATCAAGCCCGCGAATGCCCGTACAAGTAAAACGTAAGAGTTCTTCTCTCGCGAAGTAACGTCAACAACACTCTAAGAGAATCCACTCTTTTCTCTCTTACGTAATCTAAGCGAGTCTTTCTGTCTGTGTCCTTCTCGGGAGGGTGACTTTCTTCCTTTCGCTCTCTCGTTCTCCCTGTTGGAATTTGAGTGCACTCCACACCACGGGGTTATCCTCCGTCTCACGTAAGAATTTACACGTGTTACACGCGCTACACCTGAACTCGAGAAACGTGTGTGCGAGATGTTTGTTTAGCATTTTATCTCGGGGTGAAGGAAGCCAACGTGGGAGATTTTGTTATTTTTCGTTGATAGGTAGAAAGATAGAAGCTGGAGATAGGAAGATAAGAAAGTAGGTGGCCGAAATTTTGAAGAACTACTTACATAATAAAGTGAAACGAAACGGGGGTAGGTGGAATTTAAAGACTATTTTCGGACTTTGTCTATTGGATTGTGTGATTTACAAATTGAAAATAAGTTTATAGCTAATATTATCACAATGTTTTACATCATGTTCCATTGCTAATTCCGTGCTTACAGTAAAGTACAACGTTGTATGTAGATAAAACTGAGCGAGAAAGGATTAAAAACCTAAGTTTGCAGCTAATATCGCCACGATGCTTTGCATTATATTTCATTGTTAATTCCCTGCTTACAAATATCGGAAAACTATTCGGTATTAAGACCCAACGACAAATATTTCATTCCCTTTGGGCGTTATTTTCCGACCCGTATGTTAATAGGAAAACACCCGTGTCCCGTTTCTCACGCGAGCGATTCCCTTGTAATTTTTCCGGGCTTAAAAAGCTTCCGGCAGATCTGCTCCTTCTCCAGTTTTTCAAGGAACGCCATTCTTCCGGGAACGTCCTTTGGAATCTTCCTCTTGGAAGGTCCCCGCGGCTCTTTATCGTACGAAGAAGAAAATATAAGAGAGTAGATGTATCGTCTGATCCCGTTACATTAGAACTACTGCCATGTTTCTTTCGAGCTTTTTGTCTCCACGTTGTCGTAGTTGTAACGCGGTTCGTCCTTATTTAACGAATAAAATTTTGCAACTGCAGCACAGCGTTGCAACTTGTTCAGACGCAGGAGTTTAAGCTCCGTGGGTTTTGCCGAAGGGATTATGGCCGGCAGGTTGTTGAAATAATTTTAGCTGCAGTAGATAACGCCTGTTTCCTTGTTGGAGTATTGTAATTGTTTTGCTAGCGTTGCGTGTTTTATGTGGATAGAAATCTGGTGCTACGTTGTGTTGTAAAGTGAATATGGGTTAGAAAGATTAGAAATATCTTCGTTGAAAAGGCACAAATTACACCGTACCTTTCCGTGATTTTTACGACGCACGATGAAGTAAAGCTACGTTTTCATGTAATAAATAGATTAGATACTTTTATGCATTTACGAAAACGTTTAATGTAAAGGAGTGAAAAGCGTAATATAATATTCAAAAATATATAGAAAGTATTTAGGACAAGCAAAGTTATTTAAAATGAACATGATGAATAGCGCAAAAACTAATTCGAGTGCCACGAAATAATGTCGTTGTTACATTCGTGCATGTTTTCAACACATGTTATCAATATATACCATATATCGGTCAAATCTATCGTATATCAGAGACGTAGTCACGATCGCGTATCAATAGACGAGAACGCGAAACAAGAACGCAGCAAAGTCTCTTTCGAAGTTGCTTTTCACTCGAATGTCGTATCCTCTTCTAAAAAGTAAAAAAATAAAAAAATAAAAAAGCCAGGAACTTCACGCCTCAGCCGATGATTTTCCGGCAGCATCGAGCGTGGTATCGTCGCCAACTCGTCGATTCGAACGAGTAAAATTTTCATTTGCATCGGTGCACTTCCACCCACCTATCCACTTCCTCCTCCCACATTCCAACTTTTCCTTTTTCCTGTGTTTTATTATTTTTTTTGTTGGTCCGTTCCTGTTTCGAGCGAAACGGACGCAACTCGTTTACGGGCGTCATACGAGTCGCTAGTTCCCATTGCAATTGAAGGGCGGTCAAAGCCACGCACACCGCTATTATTCCATCGCGGCGGAAATTCAATTCGAGATCGTTCTTGACCACTATCGCTCGCCTGGCGAAGAATTACGTAAAACTCAATGAACGCAATTCCGCGTGGTTGCGCGTGTACCCCGTAATATCATGCGAATTTATGCAAGAATCTTCGCGCGCGAGCGGAAGAGAGAGAGAGAGAGAGGAGGAGGAGGAGGAGGAGGAGGAGGAGGAGAGAAGATTGACCCCGACAGCGACGACTTATCGGTCCGTCGAAATCACGGGATTCTACGAGCCAGGATTTCTCTAGTGAATACTATAGTTCAATGGTAGGTTAGCATCTAAATTCACTCGTTGGAAATTTTATTCAACGATCATCGTCGACCGGGGAAATTGTGAAATTTCCGAAGATGCGATTAGAAGATTCTTACGGTGCGATAGAGGGTTGTCTCTGAGAATGAAGATTCCTAGGGGACCTGTGATTTTGGATATGTAATGTGCTGGCACACGAAAGTGTTCGGACGCTTATTATAGAAAATTGTTACGTATATGTTGCATATATTATACAAAATATTTTGAAATTGGCACTGCAATGACATAGAACTGTCACACAAAGAAAGTAATTCTAAATTCACGGTTTTTGATAAATAGGAAGAATCGTTATCGTGATTCCAAAAACGGTGTATGTATTACGCGATTTACCAAGGTTTGTGGCCTACAACATGTCGAAAGTAGCCAGAATTTATATTCTTGATATCGAATGAGGTTAGATACTATTGGCGGAAATTCCAGCGATGAAGAAGCGAACGAAAAATGTTATTGATTCATTGTAGTGGTAGTTGTAGTACGTGTATTACATTGGAAATAGATGAAAGGTTATTGAACTTATAGTCGATATGTGTTGCAATACAAGACTCGTTTCCACGTAGATGAACGTAAGAAAAATTCGATTTAGGAAAATTTCAGGCAAATCTGCTTGGAATAAATATTCCGTGAAAAATAAATTTATCGTTTCCGCGACAGCTGGAAAGCCTGGCAGCTGGCGCTGAATATCCAAAACGCAGTGAGAGATATTAATTTCAGCTTTTCATTCTCACACCGATGTAACTGTAGATGTCTCCGAGAAAAAGAAGGATGACTATAAGATCTTCTCGTGGAACCTGTTAAGAATGGATTTATACGGGGCCACCCCATAGACCATCTTACGTCCGATGAAACGTTTGACAATAATCGTCACGCAGCATCTTCTGGCGATAATATCTACCGCCCTTCATCATTCTTACCTGTTCCTCAGGCTCAACTGAGCGGACGTTCCTGATTAAAGCCAACGATACCGTAACTGTTAATTCTCCGCGAGGACCTCTGCCTCTCGTCGCTCGTCGGAAATAAACGGCGAAACCTTGCTTGACGTCTTTATGCGTCCACGATACGGAATTCCAACGCGTAGGCCGAGAAAATGTGATGAAAAATTCCACAATTTTTCAACAGTGTAACATGGAAGAGTTGTAAGCTGGATTTTTAGTTGAATTAAAGCAGCAAGAATGTTTTAACGCTAGATCAATATTTTTGAACTGTTCACGAGGATGGTAAAGATACATAATAACTCACAAACCAAATAAAAATATATATATGTTATTATATGGATATGTAATGAATTTCAATATCGAATATTAAAAATCAAATTTTGACTTACTATCGAAACTCCTATCTAAAATTGAGCACTTGAAAATGTCTGTTATATTCGAATTATATGTATGTATGGTAACATAACAAATTTTAATATCAATTTACGAAAACCAAATTTAGAATTATCATCAAATCAATCTTCTATTTAAAATCCAACGCTTGAAGATTCCAACAAAAAATTTTCTACAAGAGTAACCAAACAGCGATGTAACAGGAATGAAGATCCTCTGAACGAACAAGAAACCGCCAATTTCTCATTCCATTTAACACAGAATAGACAATCGATCGAATTCCATAACAAGGATCGTAATTCTCCATGAACCACGCGAAGTTGTAGGAAGTTGCGGGAGGGAGGAGGTGTGGAATAGCTCGTTCGCTCGTTTCTCAATCGAGCTAAACACGTGGCAATCAGTGTTAATTACATTCACGTGTCAGCAGTGCGACCTCGCGTTGTCAGGTTAATATCGTACGTTCCGGATTGCGGCGACATTGTAAGTTACAGGACACGTTTCTGTGGTTACATTTGTGTTCAACGAGGATCCCTTGATGCCGTGAAGAGCGAGCTAAAGTTGCTAAAAGGGCGGCGATAGTGCGAAGAGGGACGACGATAGAGAGAAAAGGGACAACGATGGCATCTCGAGCGTTCCTGAGGATTATCTCCTCGACGAAGATACCCTCTCGCGTCACGGTTTCTACTCTTGATCTTCGGCTGATTGCCGGACCTCGGAAAAATTAGTCGGATCGCTTGAAACGGTGGCTTTCATCCTCTTACGGAGGATTTGTTCCACTTATTTCGTTCTTAAACCGAGCTTGCTTGTAACGATATACGTCTATTTATGAATCCGACCGGGCAATCTCGTCTTCTTTCGGTTTCCTATTCTATGCTCTCCTTTCTTCAAGGATTTTTCAACACCGTTATAGTTTTCCAGCTTCCCAATGTTCCAATCTTGCTTATTTGCTTATTTTGAGAAGAATTTTGATATTTTTTATTAAATTTAAGAGATCTTTCAGGTAGTGAGAGAAAGACACAAAGACAGGAAAATGACCATAAGGACGCTGCAGAGTTAACAACAAAATCTAACGTTATCTTACATTTTATGATTTTATTGTGATCTTCGAATTTTTATGTGTCAACCTTGATCTCGTTACGACATACAAAGAGAGCTTTCAATATCTTGGGGATTTATCTTCGATAAAGAAACTATATGAGATTGTTTTGAAAGCTTATTTGTTTGCAAATTTCGAGGAACAAGTTTCACGATAGATCAAATTCCTGAAAATGTTTGATGTCAGGCCTGTCAAATATGTTTCCTCGATAGAAGCTGTAGTTTGAGGAATCTGCTGAAATTCTTTCTCATATTTTCTCATATCTGTTACAGATAAATGTAACTTTGACGGAAATTCAATGCTCAGAAATATTAGAAGAAACATAAAAGGATACAGATACTATGCTACACAGACTAACAACATTAATTTGGTAACACGTTGCATGAGGAATGAAGATGACTCTCTTTAATCTAAATATACTTGAACTTTTTAAACATAATGTATTAAATCGAATATATCAATGAAATTTTTGTGTTTTCCACTGATAGATACTTTTATACAAAACAGAATTGCCTTGCAATCATTCTCTTGCAAGAACAATAAAGATTAATTTAATACTCAGTCAGGTCATTGTGGATTATAATATTTGTTTAAGTTTCATCACAATACGAGTATACAATACGATAAAAAATGTAAAAATTCCAGTCTGCAGAAAAGCTCATATTCGCTTGTTAAAACGCGGAGACTAGCGCAGTATACGCGAAACCAGTTGCTGAATAAATCTCATAATTAGAATTTCATTACATAATCTGGTTGTTTTAGGAATTCGTTTTCACGTTCATGATTCGTTATTATCTTCTTGACCTTCATCATGGCTGGGAAATTAACCGGATTGTTTCTAACGACATCGTATATATCCTCTTAAAGGATTTTTGTTTCGTTCCTTTACCCTTCTCGATTCACGGCGTCCGAAGACGCGGTGGTGTACGCATGCACGAAGATTACGTTGCATATTCGCGGCGAGGCGAGGGTCAACCTGACTATTTCCTGATTACAGCTTCGTTGAATTTATTATGCGCTCGAATAATGCATCCTATTTGAAGGATCAAGCGTTTATATATCGGATGCGATCGCGACTGCGATGATTCGACGACGAGCAATTAAAGATTTTACGGGTCGATTGTGATTCGATAGGACACTGGTGAAATTAAAGCTGAATAAGAACATTCGAAACATTCGCAATAAAATATTTCTGTTCCAGCCTAGCGAAACAATTTAACTTTGTCATCTATCCCCATCGTGGCGAACATTCTCAACAGCGTTCACAATGCAACGCGAGCTGTATTCAGACTAACAGCTCGATTCCGTTACAAACATTGGAGAGATGCTGTCAAAGAGTCTTCGGACTTTTTGATTCTCCCGCCTTGTATCTCTGACGATCGCAGTGCGATCCTCTGAGCCCGCATTTATCGCGAACAAGAGCTCCATCGAGTGGCGCGATCGAACAAAATTTATACGGAACACGGTTTCGCGTCGGTGTACGGCAATTTGCTGTAATCGCCGTTGCTGTTACACGCTGGGAATCTTACGGCGAACGACAAATGGTAAACATCGCGTTCGCTTTGTACGATCGCATAAAAGGAAGATTAGAAGTAAATGGAGAAACATCGTGAGACGATGGCAATTAGCTACGAGGAAATTCGTGGAAATTTATCCCGTGGAATATTCATCGGATGGAAAATTTAATACTTTGTTTGTCGGAAAATTGGTCCTCGATTTATTGGAGAGTTTATTGGATTGGTTTAATTTATTCTCTAATAATTAAATTAAATTAGAGTCTAATTTATTTAACCCTGTTATTCTTGTGTTTACCTGTGTATCCTTTCAGACATTTTCTTTCACAATTTTAACATACTTTATTCGCGAAAAGTGGTAGAACTTAAATATGTATAAATACTCCAAAGTTATCTATTCAAGGAATAGTAAAATATTCGGTTTAGATCACAAAGAGAAGTTAAGGGATTACACACATATGTAGAAGTAAACGCTGGAATTAAAGTTTCGTAATTTCAAGGAAAAAGAGATTAGATTGGGCAAAAATGAAAGGAAAGGAGAAAGGATTAAATGATTAACCTTGCTATCAAAGAACTACTTTAGTATCCCGTATCACATTACTGAAGGATTTAGGAAAATCCCGTGATAGAACTGTAACCATAAACCGAGTAGGAAGAATTCTTCTTAGACAAGTTTAACAAGTTTATAAGAATATACAAAAATACTAATAAAAAGAAGTATTTATAGTAGTCCAAAAACGTACGTGTAGTCCAAGAATTCGCTAACCAGAAGTTCATCCACTTATTTGATCGAGTAGTAAATTACCCGAACGAAATTCCCATACACCAAACACTGCTTTCCGAAAATTCGTAACTGGCTCGTTAAAAATGACAAAAACCTTCAGCCAAAGTCGCTACGTAAACGGCACGAAAAACG
This sequence comes from Bombus breviceps, assembly GCA_014825925.1. Lineage (NCBI taxonomy): Eukaryota > Metazoa > Arthropoda > Insecta > Hymenoptera > Apidae > Bombus > Bombus breviceps. The sequence goes on along the minus strand of CM026183.1, from coordinate 10,352,540 downwards.
GAGGGCCAAAGGGACAAAAGAGATTCGAGGTACGAGGGAAACAGATACCAGAAGAAGGCCAGAAATCCGGGTTAAAAAAGAGACCAAAATAAACGAGAGCAAGACAAAGAAAGGGGAGAGGAGGCAAAAAGAGCTAGAAAAGACCGGAGAACACAATAGAAAGAGGAAAGAGAAGGACCTCTTTAAAAACCGAGCAGAAATCCGGAGGAGGAAGAGGAAACGCGTTGGACCGCGCGCAAGTCGTAGCGGAGAGGAGAGAGAACGAGAGAGAACGAGAGAGACTGGTCGTTCGCGCGGAGGATGGGAGATGCAGAGAGCATCAGGAGGAGACAGAAAAATCGAGCAACAAAGAGTAACGCCGGCAGCGCTGAATATTGTATTCGCATTCGCCGGCTGCGTCGTTTTCGTCGTCGCGTCGCCGCCACGTATGAATGCTGCAGCCTCCTCTCTCGTCCGTGAAGTCGGCTAGCGAGTGTGCTCGCAGTCTTATTTGTGCAGCTACACAATATGCAAGTGTGCACGCGCGCCTGCAAATACCTATACATTTTTATGGGGGAACGCGGAGATCGGCTTTCGGCGATGTTATTCGCGTCAGGATTTCGTTGAAGCCTTCCATGCAGCTTCTCGCGAAACGATCGCGCTGCTTTCCTATACGATGATCTGGCAACGGCTGGACTTATTTGGCAAAGTAGGATTTGCAAACTGCGAGGATCTTACTTTGGATAAGGGGTCTTTAGATCGTGAATTGCCGAGGATATAGCATCTTTTTTTTTTTTGGTGGATGCATCGTTTTAATAAGAGAGATTGGAGAAAATGAAGCTTTGAGAATTGAAACGTTCTTCTCTGATAATAAACGATAAAGATTTGATAGTTGGTCTTTCGGTGCCAATTTGTCGTAGAGTTCTTGAACCTCTGAGGTTTCTCGATAACGATTGATAAATAAAATATGGTCGTTGGACTATTCGCTAAAAAATACGACACCTTTCTTCTCGATTGAAGCAATTTTAAGCGAGGAGATTTTAATTTTGAAAGAAGGAATTTGGGAGATCGAAACGTTCCTCCTCGATATGATTGATAAAAGATTTAGTATTTTCGTGTCTGGCGATCGTGGAGAAGCGAGCTCCTCGCAGAATTCTGTCATAACAAGTTTTCCAAGAGATTTTCCGCTCTGTACGGAGGGCGAGGTGATAAAGGGAAAGTGCCCCCGAAGAGACGGAAAGTGTCGGAAATTGAATGAAACGGGACTCGAAGCGACACGGTAACCCTCATCGACGAAGTCTCTTCAGACGCAATTAGTTCAATCGCGCGTCTCTTCGTAGTTCTATCGATTTTCTCTTTGAGGTTCGGAGTGGCAAAAAGTCGGGAAAACGCCGGGGAAAGGTCAATCGTCGGTCCTCGAAGCTGTAATCTTCCTCTTAGAAAAAAGGAGGCATACGCTGGCCGACAGAGAAGCGACGTTTCACCTTTGCGTCGAGGAGCGATTCGAATTAAACGAAGGGAATAAGACGGCATGGCGAGCCAACCGAATGGAAGCGAAAAAAGAAGAAAAGACGCGTGGAAGGTCCGAAATGGGGTGGCGCAAGGGGATCTCCGGATCAGTAATTAATTGCACCGTTGGTATCAAGATAATAGTTACCAATTAACTCTACCGAGGCCATCGTTGGCTCGATCGATTCGAGGTCTTACCTCGCATCTTCCACCGTAGAAAGGAAAGAGCGGAGCCGTGGTTGCGAAACCGAGATACTTTTCTGTACGTATCGTCATGACTATGGAAATTATGCAGCTATATGCGCGATCGATAGTAATTTTTCTCCAGGCATTGCCAGATGTCGATACAGATACCCCGGAAGAAATGAATAACTTAGAGTCCTCTCCGGAAACCGTATTTCTCAAACTGCAGCTTCCCTCCTATTTCCATTGTAATTCACTTCTCGAGGCTAAATACCTGAGGATGAATTTAATCAAGACGAATCTTCCTCGTTCTGTCGTAATTGAATCAACGGACACCGCTGAATGAGAAACTTTAGGAATTTATCCTCGACGGTTTAATAAATCAGAACCAACGTTATCTTTAACGCTAAGTTCTCCTCGCGGGATAATTTACTGGCTAATAGTATATTAGCAAACCGACGTGTAACTTCCGTCGTAGAGATCATTTACGATTCTATTATTTTCAGATCCGCTTTGTAATTTGCAAAATTTATTTGTAGAAGTTTATGTATTTTCTCGTATATACGATAAAACCAAACAACCCTATTGCCAAAGACTCTGAGTTTAAAAGAAGTTTTCTTATATTTATTTCAATTAATAATACGTAGCGCAAAACGCGATAAACAGATACGTACTTCAAACTCTTATTTCTCTCTCATTTTCAAAATCTCGTAACTTTTTACTTCGAAAGTTCGACAAACATATTAACCTATAACTAGCTTGCGCCACGGTTAAAGTAAAGCTTGTAACTGGTGACTTATCGAGTTTCAAAACTCATTAAAGGAAATACTCCAATCCTACGAAAAAGAGATCCGAGCGATTCTATGCGTTAAACACTTGCCAACAAATCTAATGGCCAATCATAATTAATTATTCCCACTGCCGGCAACATCTGTTATCCGAAACGCGAGCGCCAACGAAATAATTATCATGGCCAATTAATCTACACTAAGTTCCATCGGGAATTCCACGCGGTAAAACGCACTCACGCGGTTCGTCAGAGCTTCCTCGAAGCAAGTTCTCTCTCACTACGAAGGCGTTGAAATTCCACCGGGAGGCATCACGGTTCTCTTCCTTTAAAATCGACGATAACGGCTACGGGGGAGGGGGGCGTTTGTTCCCCAGACCTTCCCCCCCCCCCTCTTAAGAGTGGCGCGCCTTTAAAGCTTGGAATCGCAGGAAAACGACAGAAACGGGGACTTACCTGAAACAGATAAAAAGGTATACGTTAGAGGGCGACGGTTTTTAATTGGGACGACGTCATTTAGGTATTGCGAGCCACCGCTGCCGTCGTCGCCGACGACGACGACGACGACGACGACGACCGGCTCCAGAGATTCCATGGTGGCTCTTTTGTGGACCATTAAAAGAGCTGAGAGAGAGCCTTTCAGAAAGGCCTGGCCGCGATAAATGACGGATGCCCCGATCTCGCACAATGCACCAACCGCACGAATTCAGACGGCACCGCGACACGCCGGAAGTGGACACTTTTTCCCTGCTTCCGACCGCCCCGTTTTGTTCGAACGAGACGGTGGTTTTACTCTGGCTCGTGGATTTTTCAAAGCGGAAATTGGAGATTCAGGTTATTAACCCGTTCATAATGAAACGAGGAGAAATTAAAAACGGGTGATATAGAGAGTAATTGTTTATTTGGATTATCGACGCGTTCATTGTAATAAAGCGGCGGAAGATTTGAAACTCGTTATATTGAAAACAAATACATTTAACGTTTAGTTAATTAATAGCTTATAGAATGTAGCACGTCAAGCGTGCGAACAGTTAATAATTGAATATAATAAGACGATACTTACTATATATATAATTATTACGCGTATGTATTACATAGATGTTACATTAGCAATTACGTATAATGTTACGTGTAATCTCCGACAGTATACTGAAGTCTCTTTGAGGACATTACAGAGGGATTAGTTCAATCGTAGTGTTGATGTAATATTAAATGTTTGCAAATTCGATGATCAATCACAGTAGCTATATAAAAATAATAACAAACGAAGAGAGCTTGGATAGTTTATTCTGCTAATTATTTCCTTGCACAGATAAACTAAGAAGCTTCAAATAAAAATTATTGTGTTTTGCTGGATAAATATTAAAAGAGTTAATAAAAATACACCGTGCTCACGAAGACGGGTTTCTACTAATAAAACAGGCTCCCTAATCCGCTTGATCGGTCGTACCGATTTAAGCCGACTCTTCGAACCATGGAACGTGATTGAAGCAATATTTTTTCGGTGTGCGATTCGCGACGGCCAGACTACGGCCATGATACGGTTTTAAAGACAGCCGGGAAAGAAAATATTGACCGTCGTTCCACAAATTAAAGAGGACACAGAGTGTGGAGAAATAATCGGCAGAACGGTAAAAAAATGATCAAGCGAAACGTGCCTCAAAAAGAGTAGCATGATCGTGCGATTTTTCGAGTGGATTTAAATTAATCGAAGAAAAAAGAAAGAAGAGAAGGGGAAAGACGGCATCTTTCGAGTATGTAGCGTGTGTTCGTCCAAATTGCCACATAACAGCGCATGGGGAGAGAAAGAATGATAAATCTTGATTGTACAAGCAGTGAAAGAAATCGAGCTACTGTAGTTAATTCAAGCAAAACGGTGAGCGCGTGCCTCACGTTTTCATGAGCGTTTCGTAAGCGAAGAGACCGGTCCTATCGATCGCGGTGATCTACGAGAGTATCTCGATCGTAGTTATAAAATCGTGCTGTTGATAGCGAATTACGTAATTGAGGCGCTGATGAAGATAAAAGACGGTTCAAAAAATTTCGGACGGATCGATGAATCGTTTATTTGATTCTTAGAAAAAATTGGACGAAATTTTATTTTAGTTAGCGGAATGGAAGAATATGTGAATGGAAACTGGAAGAATATGTTCTGTGTTCTCCACGTGAAAAACAGAAAGTACTTAAGTTCAACAAAGATTCAAGAAATATAGTGCCTCTTCAAGTTCATTTGTGTATATTCGTCGAGCATTGGATTCGTGGCGATTCGATGGACAAAGAAAGAGATTCGTACGAATGACGGAAAACGAGTGAAGACAAATGGTCAGAAACATGTCCGGGGCTAAAACGTTGGATAAAGTTGTACGTGGAGGGTAAACGTCGACGGCGATGCGCTAAAAGCGGCTGTAAGTGCTCCACGGAAATTCATCGTCCCAGCATAAGGGACTGGTAACTCGATGGTCGTGTCGCTGTGAATGATGTAATGGCGATGATAAAATTCGTTTTCACTCTTCGCCGGCGACACTGGTGAGTCGATGGAACCAATGGTCACGAGTCCTGTTTACTTAGTGCTCCCTTGTCACGTTGCCGACGCAAATTTCCAAGAGATAAGGAAACAAATTTCATTGTAATCCTACTTTTAGCATCTCCTAACTTCTCTCATATATTTTCCTTTCTACAGAAATAAATCTATTTTCCGAGGAAATTGGAATGAAATAAGGAATGGGAAGATCGACCTTCCATACTGTTTCCATTAAAAACATTCTCCAAAAACGTTTTTATATTTCCACAGGGGGAAACTTCAATTTCTTAAGGATACAAATAATAATTGTTCTTTAATTTCCGTTACACATTTCTCTACAAAGATGTATATTTATTATCCGGGAAAATCAATGAAATATCTACGAGATTAAAGACGAAACATCGTTATCTGAATGAAAAATATTTTACGAATATCCTTAAAATTATGTTTCCATAAATATTTTCAGATTTTCAGTTTGCAGAAAAAGTTTCCATTTCTTTAAAAATCAAACAGATTAGTTCTTTTCGTGATATCTGAAAACCCATCTGTTAATTTCCTTCATAAATTTTTCGCGTGGAAATAAATTCTACCTTTTGATAAAATTGCTAAAATAAGGAATCGAGAGATCAAGCTTGCACTCTATTTTCAACGAAAACATCCTAGGGATATTCTTACCGCTTTATTTCTACACATTCAGAAAGAAAAATTCTCACTTCAATTCGTAAAACACTACCCTAAGAACTTTATTTCCAAATAACCTCAAAGAAAACTTCCAATTAGACAAATACATGCAACCAACTACATTATAACACCTATCTATCAATAACATCTATGTCTCTACAAAAATAACCACATTACCTTCCTCCAAATAAAACAAAATCTAAATCTCATAGTTCCAAAATTAAATACTTCCATTAGGAACATTCTACGGACGTTTTCCTCACAAACAAAGATCCCGTTTCCCAAAAGCATAAAATCATCCATTCCTCTCTATAAAACTCGCTTAATCCACATCGAAACGCAAGTCAAATGAAACTGTTCGAATTCAGCCTGTCAACGTCTCTCCGCTAATTACTATTGCGTTTCCAGCGTCGTGCAACATTATTCTCTCGTGCAACGGGATGTTCGCAACGTCGTGATTCATCTCGCGAAATATCTGTGGAACCGGTGATCCCAGCCGTCGACAGGGAACGGCGATCTCTCTGGCTTAGTTGCCAAAGGGCAAGCTCTCCCGACGTAATTCCGCGTTGCGTAACACACGATCGGGGGCACGGCCGTGCGAGAGCGCGCCGCGCTGTCTGCACCGGCGAGACTGCAAGGCGGCACCGCGATGCACTTGTTGCAACAATATGCCGAGGCTTATCCACCGCCGGCTAAGTGCATCCAGTGATTCATACTGGCCGCCTGTGCAATACCAGCCGTGTGTACGCGCCTATCCATGCGACTGCGTGTGTGTATTGTTCGCGTGTACGTACAGTTACGCGCGTTCGCTCTTTTATGCGTACGAGTTACGCGAATCAGCATCTGGTTGAGCCGGCGGCAGATCGTGAGGATGTTTTAATGTTTCTTCGAACGGTATACGAGGAATGAAAATAAAAGGCTGTGGATGGAAGACGCGAGAAGAGCTAGGAACAGCGAAGTGTGTGCGAAGAGGGTGGTTTATAGGTGGAAGATTGATGGAATCGTGAGACGGTTGTGCGACTATTTTGAGAATTGTATGGAGCTTCTTTGGTAATTGGGAAGATCGGTTCGTGGTGTGGTTGGGGAGCTTGAAATAGATTTTGTCTGGAACGGATGAGAGATCGTTGAAATATATTTGTGGGAATTAACCCGTGTGTGACCAGTATCTGGTTGTCATGGGGTGACATAATGCACATACTGTACACGCGTACATCGGTCTCCGATAGCACGGTCAACATGATTCACCGGTGTCTGATTTACATCGTAAAATGAGAAATGACAAAAGAATTAGCAAATATGAGATTATAACATTGGATTACGCGTTCAGTGTTCGAATGTATATTACAAATGTATAAAATGTGTTTCTGGAGTTACAGTTAATTTCCTTCGAGCTATTTTCTACGACAATTCGCATTATTGTTTGTTTATAATACAATCGCTCATCCAACTGATTTATAAAAGAAAGAAATTAGTATTTGCAAAACGATTTTCAAAGTTTTGTTGATTATGTAAACGGTTAAAAATAGAATGAGATATAAAGCGCTCAAATGATTCCTTCCAATTAATTTGTTTTTCACAAGCAAGAAAGTGTACTACAGACTATTTATTTATTTATTTATTTTATTCATTTATTTATTTATTTTTATTTAAAGACCTGCGAATTCAATAATGTATTCCCATTTGAAGGCAATTCTCGCTAGTTATATACGTTTACAACACACTATGTAATCTTCTAGACCGGAATTATCGTAATTAGCTAGAACTGAAATCCTCTTTTCGTTAACGTTGTTTAGTAGATACACAATAAATACACGCGAAATGCGTGTAACGATTTGCAGACAAACTCGTTGTAAAATCAGATTCCGTAACGACGGCGTCAACGTCGTCTTTCTTACGCGCGATCTTCATCTATCGTTCATCTTCCCTTCGTTGACGAGATTCCAAATGCAACTCGAAATGTACGCAAACAATTGCGTCGACGTTGCAAGTTGCCATCGCAGGCTACGCGATCCACTTGCAAAGGACCGTTGTATCAGCGAATGCAGCGATTATGCGCACTGAGGTGTTTATGGGAGCAGTGAACTCCTCGGGAAATCCCGGTAACCCTTTCCTTTATTCCTTGTCGTCATTCAACGACTACTTACTTACGTTTCCGTTCTTGCTCGCTGTCAGAGACACGCGTGACTATATACGTGAATTGATCTGCCTCTGCATTGTCAACCTGAACGTAACCTTAACGATAGCGCTCTTCCTTGTTCCACGAACTTTTCCATGTTTTTCCTGACGCACACTGTTTGTATTTTTTCCTCGGGAACTTGCTTTTCTCCTATATTTGCACGGTATAGTTTCGTTTATTGTTTAATTTCATCGACTATGCTTTTCTATTGTAGAAAGTTGTTCTTGTTGTGATACGGTGTTATTTAGTATTAATAATAGCGAGAGTGAAATAATTTTGCCATTGAAAAATTACTGGATAAATGTTTAAATTTCCAAATTATTCAAACTTTTAAACATTCGAACTTAATATTCGAATGTGCAAGTTTTCGGGAACTTAAATATTTCCAAACATTTAAATATATTTCCAGATATTGAGATGTTTATGTACTCAGATTTTTAAATGTTTAAATCCTTAATTTTTGAATTTTCAAATTGCAAAATGTTTGAACCTATGAGTTTCGGAATATTGATTTTCCAATTTGTTTTATTCGAGTCATCGCCACACTAACAGTGGAAAACACCAATTCAAAATTCTAAAATTTCTAAAACCTTAGAATTAAGATTAATTCTCAGAATTAACAATGACTCATAGACACAGTAAATTCTCTTATCGAACTGAAAAGAATTCAACGTACCATTCGCCATTCACAACGAAGGAACTGTCTATTGATTTCACATTTGACCCTTTTATCCACATTTGCTATAGCTCAAATTTTATCTACATGTGTCTACAGTCCATTCTTTCCACCGATTGATCATTTTATCCAGACACTTGCATTTCGTGGCTACTTCTTCCTTGGTGCTAGTTGGACTGGTTTCCTCGTTGAATTCTCAGTTCCGATCCGGTAAGTTCTTGCTTCCTACGCGCGACCACGTGAAGACGTTCTATTCAGGGAACTCCTGTCGCAGCAAAACTTCCCCTCGTGAATCTAGGTTTATGGGTACAACGCTGCCGCCAGATATTTCCGAAAGAGAATATATCGATCGATGGGGAAAACCGTGTTTTCTACCTCTACGGCCGTGTCACGTTATAAATATTCCCAGCTATCAGCGATTCGGATTCGGTTGACTTTTGTTAACTGTCAGCCTGTTTCACATCGAATAATGTATTTTGATAAGTTTTCCGACAACTTCGTGGAAAGGTAATAAAGTAGTTTGGTCGGAAGGTCGATCGTTTTTTATTTAAGATAAAATTGGATTGAACCTTCCGCAGTTTGTCCGCTTTAAAGTCGATAGATACACATTGATAACCATTGTTCTACTAAAATCATGAATGATGCACCACGCTGTAGATTTTGTTTTATGCATATGCCAAAGTATTCGATGACACGGTATTGATGGAGTGGTACGTGGCTAATTAATTCAGCACATCTCGACAAATTAATTGTTCGGGCAAAGTTGTATGATTAAAATATCTCAATTTGCATGCTCAGTTGGTATACTCTTATTTGCAACGGTTCGCAAAATTTTAGGAGAATTTCAACAAATTAAAAGATTTTTAATATCTCTAGAAAATCATCAGACACTAAATTGAAACGATAAATTCGCGTGTCTGAATGACAATTTTATCATATTTTTCTCAAATCTATGACATTATTTAACGATAAAGAAGTAAAAGCGTACAATTGTGTCGATAATAACTCAAAAGATGCGATATAGTTAACCAGAAATACTATGTACATATATAGAATATAGATCCATAGAATAATTTGGGCAAACGTACCAATCCTTTTTCTGTCTACTTATTTTACTTAGATATATATATACACATACGCATACACAAATTTCATCTCTTCATCTATGTTATGCTTCCTCTATTCTCCCAACTGTACCTCTTCGTCAACTCGCGGGCCAAATTTTTATCATCCCCCTGACAAAGCGTATTTCTTTGGTCCACGATTTTCGCGAATCCGCTCGCGCACGATTATGCTCTTCTATCAGACGATTTTCTTGGTGGGAAAGATGGCAGGCACGTAGGTACGCCAAGGAATTCCATCGAAAGGTATTCTTCGCGTTGCAAAATTCCCGCGTGCATCGAAATCTAGACGCGTCAGACAAAATGCCGATTTACAAGAGGAAAATCCACGGCGGTAAATTTTTCGTGAGAGAAAAAGAGTAAGTTGTCTCTACAACTTCTTTCTTTTTTTCTTCTTCTTCTTCTTCACCAGGGAATAAAATATTCGACCGACGTGAAGTCTATTACAAGAGAAATACGTAAGCAAGCACGGCTATATTTTCACGTAGGCTCTGAGACCGAAATACCATCGAGGGATATAAATTATATCTGTTAGAGATACACGCGTTACGCGGTTAAGGAATAGTTGAAATGTGCCGGCGCGGTTTCTTAAGTCGTCGACGTTAATTTACGCGTGCAAGTCGTTGGAACGTGGAAATGTTTCGGTGGAACTTTCACCGACAGTTTGATGTTGTGAAAGAGATATTTACTTTATCTCGTGTATTTGCTTAATTCATAGGCGTACATTTATATCCAGCTTGTTCTACGTCCACGCATACCGAACTGAGAAGTGAGCTTCAATTAGGTTGCTTTGGCTCTACCGTCGTACTATTGACTTGCCAATATTTAATCGTTTAATCTAAAACCAAAAGATACATAGACGGAAGTTTGTCGAAACTATGGTTCATTCCGATTATTCAATGCTTACGAAGCCTTATTAAATTATATGTTGAATGATTCATATGGCCCGTCACATTTCACATTCTGATTTTCGACTTTCCATTTTTCATCGCGGAATATATATCTATGTATAACTTCCCATTTCCTAAAGTGTCTCTAAATGACAAAATAATCGTATCGCCTATCATATTCGCCACTGTTTCTTTTCTAAAGTATGGACTGGGATGATTATATAGCACATAAATCTTGCGAAATCATAGAACGACCAAATAATCCATCATACCTTCGCCTTCGCTTTACCAAAATAAACAAGAAGCTTCTGAAAATTATAATTCGCTTAGTGTTTCAAAAATCATATAACATTATATACTATCGTACATTCCCTCGCAAAGATTAAAAACTTTCCCGAAATTACGATTGGTTTCGACTTTCCATTTTTCAAACAACAGCTCATCGTATCCACACCTACTTTCCTCCAAAACAAGCGAAACGTTAAAAGAACTTACGAAATCCTGGACCAAAATGATCAAATTAACTGGTGCGTGAATTTCTCGAAAGTTTCGGAAGCCCGTACGATCGGTGACGCGGCGGGACAGTTTCTCCTGCGGAGAACACGAGGAACTTTCGAACGAAGTCTGGGCACGTCGAAAAGTTGGGTCGATCGACGTATGGCTGGTTGACGATTCGACGTTTAATTGATTGTAATTACCGCATACCGAGATAAATAGTTAGCGTTCACCTTGTGCGCGGCTGGCACGGTAAACGTGGCCGGAGGTCGCCGATATCGATTCGTGGCAATCGGAAAACATAATTCGTCGACTAATGAGGCCGACTTGGCTCGTGTTCCATCGGAGGACGATCGGTGAATAGGAAGAGAAGGGCGCAACCGAGTCTTCGTTGCGGTGGTCCGACACAGATTCAATAAAATCGTAAAAATACGGCACGGCCAGCTGTTCAATAAAGGACACTCGATCGATGGCAACGTCCCGGATGATTATTTCGATGACTATTAGTAGAATCGACTCGGGATCAGTATTCGGGAAAGCGACTACCTTTGCGATTCGTTTTCATGCCAACGGCGAAATTGCGCCGCCTTTTAAGGACGAAAGCGTACAGGAGTTTCGAATCTTAATACTCGATCTTGCTATTTGTTGCGTGAAATTGAATGCGAAGGTTGTCTTTGGCCGCTGCTTTTATCGCGGAGACAGATACGTACAGGATGTTCCTAAAATGGTAATCTTTGAAGGTTTAAAACCGCGTCACTGAAAGTCGTAATGGGAACAAGATTTAATGAACGTGCTCGTAAACTTCTCTCTCTTGCAAGTATAATGATTTCTGATATTAATACAAGGACATAATTCGTGGTTTAATAAGAAAATTATATCTTGTATCCATAAAGGTATATAGAATAGGTCGTATTTTATTATGGATAAAAATTGCTAATTACAAGAAACATTAAATATAATTGAAAAGGCATTTTAAATAACCTTCGTTACTCTACCCGTGCACAGAGGAATCATCGCTGAATTAAAATTTCAAATAAAGCAGCGAAGTCCACAAATCTAAATTTTAAATCCGCACGCTTCCATCGATCGCAAATGACTGCATGGCATTGTTGAATTTTCGGATATCATTTTGAAATCAACCTATATAACACAGTTTTCCAATTATTTTCTAAAGTTACGAATCAGATGTCGATCACGGTTTCCCTATCAGAGTGCCACATATAACACCAAGATAAATATCCCAAGGGGTAGATTTTTGCCGTGCGTTTTACCTCCGATCATACCTATACGCCTCTAAATCATACCACATCGTTGCCCAGTTCTAAATCATCGTCGATTCGAGCAAACTGAGCAACGCTGTCAGCCAGTTTAATCTGATCTGGTGGCCACCGCGATTTATATTTTAATCAGCGAACTTCGGCCCCGCCCCACACCGCACGCCGATTAAATCGCCCCTGCAAATTATTATCCGACGTATTACCACCTGCTACGTCAACTGACTCCTGGTAAATATTCGATCTGTGCTGCCCATTTGGAGCTCTCTGTTCAGATTCGACGATTTTCAGAGACAAATTCGATAGCGACACTTTGGCCGATCTAACGATATAACACGAGATGCGAATGTTTATTGTTGAATTAACAGTCATGAACATGGATTTGCATTCATAATTTTACTAGAAACTCAGTCTCTCTCTTTCTTCCTTATTCCGTTTCTATTTTCTCATTATCTATTTTTTTAAAGAAAACTTCTGGAAGCTTAACTATAGGTACGTGAGTTATAATTAGCAAGCTTGCTTCCTTGGGATAACATCTAGGACCTTAAATAATAAAATACACAAAACGTCTTACGAAATTACGTATATATAAAACGAGTTTATAACAAGAACTATCAAAGATCAGGATATAATTCATGGATATAAAATAGAAAAAAGAAGAAGGTTAGTATAAATGTATAAATAAAAATCCATACATCACATATAGTTTTTCTTTGCCGAAGAATGATTCTCGTACTGCAAAGATTTATTATCCTTGGAATTATTAGAGATATTAAATGTTATAACAATACTTCAGGTATAAACTGGGAAGCATTTTATGACCCAATTAAAACGGGTTACCTCTTATTTGATATTTCGAATTTAATTTCTGTTATCGGAATAACTTTAATAACCATCCAAATATTTCCAATAATTTACGCAAGGAGGACGAAATTCTGGCAATAGCAGTAGAAATTGCAACGAAACATTCTGTCGTAATGTTTTATCGCTGAATGAAAGTGTTTGAATGAAATAGCGAGCGATTATTTAAAAGAATGACGCGATCATCCAGTGCAATGTGATCGCAAACGTTAATTGGACTCGTAGCTCTTTTTTCGTGGCTATGAATAAGTATCATGGATTACGTCAAGCGCCATGATATAAATAGTTTCACGGACAAATATAGAATTCTGCACGCCTCGAACGATTCGTACTGAGGTGTGACATCCGCGAAAGCAACGTGAACAGCATCGATGTGAGACTTCGCTTCCTACCGACTTCGTGGTACATCGATAACCAGTAATGAGTTACAGTTAAGTTAACTTAGTTAACTATTTCTCTCTTAGCTCTTCATCGCGATCACTTTCGTTTGGATCGCTTGTTACGCTGATATCCTCTCGACACACACGCTGCTTCTCGCCAGCTTCGTGAGTCAAAGCTAGACTCACAAGCAATTATTAAGAAATGGCCTGATATTTAAGGCCCCACCAAGTAACCAATTCAAAATAATTACCCTACATCGTTCACGGTTATCGTTTTACTGAATATTTTATTATTAATTCCAGAAATTCCTCGTATTTTCAACACAATCGAACCTCAATTCCTCTATCGACGACTCTCGCAATTTACACTTCGTATTATCAACAAATTAGAATCCTGCAATTTCTCTCACTATTCCTACAAAATCATACCAAGCGATCAACTCAAAATAAACTTACATCATGCGCAACTACTGTTTCCCCGAATCATGAAATTATTGGTTCAATCAACAAATTATCCAGAAATTCTCAATGTGATCTCGATCTTTCGCTCGATGGTCTGCTTTTCCAACCTGCAATACGCGTTATCAACAAACCAGAACTTACTGATCGTACATTGTTCCTCAAAATAATCACCTCGTATCATTCAAGAATACGAGGAATCCTCGAATCACTAATGCCAAAACTCGATTCTTTTATCATCCACTCTTCCGATCTACGATCCGTTTGAAGCTATATACACATTTACAGTTTTCGATAGCGAGGAAAGTATTATAAGCTTGATAACGAGCCATAACTACTGATAGCAATTGAGCGTGAAGTCGTGCGGCGGACGGTTTCTCGCCTTATCTCGCGGTTTGCACGGTGTCTCGACGAGCGAAAACGGCGCGGCGAGAAAAGAACGGAAAATAATAAGAGGAAGTTTTGCAATAAATCGAACAACGGTTCCGCCTGGACCGGAAGCGGATCGCGCTCGAAGGAACTCGTGAAAATAAATTTCTAGTCCGGCGGCGATCGAGGTGAACATCGAACGGGCAACCGGTGAATTTCAGCGGGAGGCGACGCGTCCGGGCCTAGATTTACTGCTTGCTTTCCAGGAAAATAATCGACATTATCGATGCGCATTGCCCCGGTTCGGCGTGGCTGGCAACGTGTTTCGTGTCATCGTTGGACCGATGGTGAAAATCCGCGGCTCCCAGTTCCGATGGAGAAATAAACGATTCGTTACTAGATAGCAGAGAACGCGAAGATGCTAAATTTGTCCACGATCTATAAATTCCTCTCTCCGTTCTCGGAGCTGCGAGATACCATCGTCTAGAAACGATATCCACGATCGTTTTGACCAGCTTAGTTAGTTATGCCAGTTGAATACGGATGAAGAGATTTTTGGCGGTGTAAAATCCTAGTAAAGAGATGATACTTTATAATCTAAATATTTTTCTGCTTGAAAGTTTCTATGTGTTCCGTTATATGTATCATATAACCTGCAATGAGATATTTTTCGTGATTTAAAATTCCATTTAGAAGAAGGTACTTGATATTTGTATCGTATTGTGAAGGAAAATTAAAATATTTTGTTGGGTGACAAGAATGTATCATATCACCATATTCTACTACATTTAGTATTTACATTAAGGAAGATTAAAATCATCATTTGTCTTTTTATCTTAAATCTGATAATTAAATCGTACAGTGATTATAAAATCGTGACATCACGTTATATCAAATATAATACTTGTGTATGGCGATTTATATGCGAAACTGAAGATTCGGGGAAAGACGAACAGTTTGAAGCGCAGGATAAGGTTCTTACGCAGAATCTAGTTATACAATGCAACGAGTAAATTTCAATTACGCTAAAACCATCCATTAATCATCTAACTTCCGTTCTACTGCACGAGTGAGTGGTCGTCATGAAATTCGGAGATAGTAATTAAGTCATCCAAAGGGCGCACAGACCAAGAACACCGACGGGCCGGTGTTCGTGGCTTTGTACTTCCGGCCGGCTTCTCCTGGCCAGGTCAGTGATAAATGGATCGTGGGCACATCCTCTTCCTTATGGTATTCGGTGAACAAGGAGCGTCAGCAGCAGCGGCTGAGCCAAGATATAAGATCCAGCCAACTAGATATGCTCGATTGGTTCTGGCCACGATTGGTTCTCGCGCCTCGTCCCGAAAACGTCCTGTCGAAGACGTCGATTTCAACCAGCGAAGATTTTTAATAAAACATCCCGTACGTCACCTCCTGCTACTTCAAAACTTTCTTTTCGGTGATATCTTGCCGAGGAAATCGTTCATCTAGGTCGAAACGTGACCATCTCCATTTTTGGAGAAGTTGGAGAAACTTTGTTCGGGGAATTGATTTATGGGAAATTTCTTTAACAAAGGTACTAAAATTCTAGGAGTTGATATTAGTACCAAGTTGTGGATGATTCAGGAAATTAGATCTAAATAAAAGTTGATTTTGTGTTCTAAACATTATGAATACGTTGCTTCGAGTATCTTAGAGACATTCACGCATTATGTGCAGAACGGAACGTGCACAAAGGAATAAATATCTATAAGTTATTATAATCAGAGTGGATATTCTTGATAAATCTGAATCTGTTTGGAGTAATTTCGAAAGACCTAATAAATTTCTGAAGAAGAAGAAGAAGAAACTATACAAATCACCAATACAATCCACCTAAAAGTCAACATCCAATCGATCGCTGCGCGTTAACTCAATGTAACTCTTAAGCACCGAAGTTTAATAGAGTTTTAGGAAAACGATGGAAGACACAAAACCCCGACACCCTACTAGAAGCTCGAATCTCGTTCCATCAACCTCCCGTCTCGGTCCATGTACTTCGCCTGCTTTCCCTGCGAAACTGGTTCGCGGTGTTCGCGGAACATCCTCTCACTGGAACAGTTGGAACACTTTAGCGCCGATTTCCCGCTAGGTGAAAGGTGTCACCTCTTTTCGCGAGTGTTTGACTTTTCCATTAACGTCGCCTTGAACCGACGAGAACAACGAGAGGACTTTGATGTTTCGCGGTGGTTAATTAGCGTAACTCGCGTTAACCCTACTTGTGCGCTTTATGCCCGAGGAATGCGTGCGCCGTGCGAAAATCCAACGGCGGCGTTTCTGCTAATTAACCGGCGCTCGTGTGCTCGATCTGCGTCGTTCCCGCGCTGATTGAAAAATTCGTATCGCGTTACGCGACGCGCGGAATTTCTGCGAAAGTCGTTAACGTAACGAGCCAGCACGAAATAAAATAGGCGAAAAATCTGCTCCTAGTTGTTTGGTATGCGCTTCCAAAGAGTGGATGGAATTTTTCCGAGATTGAGGGAATGAGCGAAATCCGCGATGGCTATGGAGCGTAAGCAGGATTTTTTGTTTTCGAGAAATTGAAATGGACGGAGGAATTTTTAACGCTTCGTCTACGACTCGCGAAGTATTTCGTATTTTTAGTTTCAGCAATTCTCTGTAAATGTGGTGATTTCTGTTCGCGAGTTACGTCGAGATTATATGAAAAGAAAGTGTAGAAATTAATTAATTTATTAAGAAATAAATGTAGAAATTAATGATTCTGAATGCAGATTTTCAGAAATTAATAACTAATTCGACAAACGGAATTTTATCTGAGAATTACCCGTTTTTAAAGATATCAATTTTGACTATATTCTATAAATGGCGTATAAGAAATTTAAAAATTGTATCAGAATTTATTTTCGAAATATTTCTGCTAACGCTAACGACTAATTTAGGACTCGGGTACTTTCGTACTTTGAATAACAGGAATTGTTTCAATGAAATAAGACTTGAATTTTGTTCTAACAAATACCTAGCATCTTACTCCTTTCTTTTTCCGTCAACCAAAAATCCACCAGCAGCGATCCAATGTTTCACGCAGTCAAAAGAACCGATAATTTATTAAAAATGACACCGAAAATCGTAGGCCTGGAGGCGTTCGTGGCATCCAAACGCTCGTAAAAGGAAGGAGAAGAGAATGGCGAAGGCAGAGGTATTCCGAATATCGACATTTTCGCGGAATCAAGGAGGCGTTCGAAAACCCGAAGCGGATATCATGGCGTTGGGCCAAGGTGGAAATTATGGCCTACCTAATCTTCGGGATTTTCAAACCGGGCTGATGAGAGAGCACCCTTTCAGGAACCGTGGAACGACGCCGCGAGCGACGAGCCACGCTCGAGGTGCCGACTTGTTATTAACGCTAACATAATCGCATGATCGTACCACGCGAAATCATCACGGCACACACCGTGCGGTCGATAAGTCATCGCGTCTCCCTGTGAATATTGTAATTATCGGCTTCGCGGCCGCCAAGAGACTGGCCCATGTAATGAATTTAATCCGCTTGCGATTCTCCACCGAGTTCTCGTTACGCGTCCATCACCGGTCATGCCCTTCTCAAATGGATTGGCTTCGATCGTGTCTTGCTCCGCTGCTCGATTTTATTAGCTTCTTTCCTACCTTTCGACGAGATACTTCTTTATGAGCTTTGGATACAAGTGTGGTGGATAAAGTGAGTATAGAATAGGTGCAATACAACCTTCAAGAGGCGTTTTTTGTTTTTCGAGTTACACATTTTTATAATAGCTAAATGACTTCTTTACGTTTGTACCAATACTGTGTTTACGACCGTAGTATAACCATTGCGCTACTATCATTATGTAGAAAGGCAGGTTTAACAGAGTAAATTAGACACATGAAAATGGATATTTCAAGACTATAATTTCGATATAATATTTCTTTCTCTATCATTGCAAGGAGTATAAGCAGCTTCTGCTTAATGAAAAACAGTAGAGGTACATTCGTCATTAAAATTACATAAACATGTCTTGACTTGTACCAAAGCATAAACGTTGAAGTACATAAGTTGTCATAAAAGAAAAAACATAAATTAATGATATTTGATAAGCGAGTAATTCTATAAAAACGATTCTAGTTAAAAATGACCACGACCCTACACAATAAATTTTACGATTCCCTTAAGATTCGCCCCTCAAACTTCACCCCTCAAAGTTTAAGGTAATCCAGGGACTGCTTCTCGGATCTATAGAAATTCATCCTTCTATTTCATATAATACATTCGAGTAATCTTTACTTGTCGAAACTCTCATCGAAATTCCCATCGAAATTCACCGCTGTCGAACCAGCCATCCATAGACATACTTTATCACCGATACGTAAGTAAAGCCGTCACAGAGCGAGTAACAGGCTATCAACTACATTTTCTACGTAGAAAGTCGAACCAGCCCGCTCGATAATTACGGTTGACAGGTAAATAGAGAGGGCGAGTTTTCTTTTTTGGCGCGATTAATTAAGATTAATTAAATGAAACGCAACCGGTGCCCCACGGTATTTGAATCGGTCGTCGGTGGTCGTTAGTCGTCAACGTCGACGTCGACGTCGACGCCGACCTTTCCAGGCAAGAGAGCGTTTGAAAAGGCTTTCGCGGCTCTCTGGCGGTCGCGCGCAACTCCTTTCACCGTAGTCGGTTTAATAAACGCGTAGAAAGTGCCGCGGAAAGGCTGTCATGCACCATCGGCGCGCCAAGTAACACGTTCGGGTTCACGGAAAACGATGCGAGCGTAGAGATACAGAGGCGCAACGTTTCGGAACGAGGGGCCTCCATATACATACACGTCCTTTCTTCCATATTGAATAAATTTCCGACGCGAGGGTAATCGAACAAGTCCATCGGGGCAAACGCGATTTCTCACCGCGTGAGAATAAAGTAGTTGCGCGTCCGGATGGTACCAGGATGATCGTGATAAATGGCAATCTCCGCACGAGGTACATATTTCGTTAAATGGCTCTTAGGACCAAAAGCTTACGTATACATATATGTATCGTGGCGAGCCACGATCGAGATAACCGGGCGCAACACGCTTCGAAAGTAGACGATGGGTCGAAGATGGAATATCGATCGTGAGAAATGGAAATTTTGAAAGATCGACGACTTTCAGATAATATGACCAGATAATATATACAGATAAAAATGCAAGAGGGAAATACATTGATCTATTTCTATTGTGACTTTTAGTAGATACTTAAGTATTTGAGCCGTTAGCAAACAACGTTAATTAACTCTCTCTATATATATATATATGTTAACTATGTTAGCACTACTATGTTAACCAATAGTATTACATGCAATTGAATAAAATACAATTTTTACAACTATTCACTATTTTATTGCATTCAACGGTGTGTTGAACCGTAAACGCGCGACTCTAATTATTCGCTCGCCCTCTATACACGCGTGTCCCTATTCTATTGGCCTACTCCGAACATCGAATACCTTCGGTTCCCGGAATACACGGAATACCTGCTATTCGTCGATGATTATCCCGCTCTATGCATCAATGTCATCGCGAGGCCCATTGTCTTGGCGAAGCTGGAATTGCGTTTCTGTAGATATTCATCTTGACCGATCGCGACTCACAATTGCGACGTTATAAACTAATGTCGACTAGGACGTTGGCTACCGGGTTTCGAACGATGTCTGATTGCAAGAAGGATCGAACAGAAAATGAGAATTCATTGCCTGTCGCATCGTCGGAAGAAGAATTCAATTGGAAAGTGGAAGAGTCATTTGTAACAGAGAAAAGGTAATAAACTCTAAGAGAGAATATAATTGAAAGATGTTTGGAAGAAAATCAATTTGCTCGCGTCTAAAGGATTGCGTTATGTGTAATAAAAAAAATATGTTTATTAAAAAAGATTTAAATATATTTATGGAAAGAATTTATGAATGTTGCGATCTTACCTTATGAATAAAAAAAGGAAGGAAAGATGACACGATTACGAAAAGTAAATGGAAAAATAAATGACCTAGATCGAATCTCGAAAACAGTTTAATGCGTTTAAGAGAAAAAGGGTTTAAACTTGGAACGCTGGAATCGCTAGATATCTTCGTGGTTCCATGCGAAGCTGTGGATACTATTATCATTGTCTTGTTGGAGTTGCGCCCTACTCTCATAATATTTAGTTAGACATCGGAGCAGGTTACCCTTTATCGTGTAACCCGCAAACTACCGTCTATGATAACGACGTCGAGATAACGGAAGCCGGATTTTCATGAAACGGTCCGTTCAAGAGACAAAAATGTTATTCATGGGCGTTTATCTCGCATGGAATGAAGTGGTATGATCTTTGAAGCACGGACCGTCGGATAAAGCTGTTGGCAGCCGCAAATTTTGCTTAAAAAATATCGTTGTTCAATGTTTAAAATAACGTTAGTTTAAAATTTGTGAAGATACTTTTTAAGAACATGCACGTTTCGCTAATTAGGATCAATTTCTTTCTACTTTTTATACTCTACTTTTTACACGTTTCTTGAAATGAAAACAGTACTTTAATATAGCCGTGAGACAGCGAGGTGGGGCGTTTACATTTCATTCTGTTCTCTCACGGTGCAACAGAGCTGTTCGACAAAGAAAAGTCATCAGGCAGTCATCTTATTCACCGAATCTCGCCTCACGCGACTTCCGGTTGTTCTCGACACCAAAGAGCTGGCTTAGAAGGGTCAACGTTTCGCGTCGGTGGAACGAGTCCAAATAAACGAGACGCGTTTTGGGAACGAGCCCACAGAAGGCTTGTTCGACTTTCTACCTACTCTACTATTGTAGACTTTTTGATCTTGTCGCTCGTAGTTCTCGACGTTGAAATTTTCTCCAACGAAAATATAATCGAGGCTTTGGAGAACTCGGTCTTTCGATATTTGAGAGTTTAATTTTATCCCCGTATACTGCAACAAAAGAAACGAATCCAGCTCTCCGACACACCCAATCAAAAATAAGAAAAGCAATTAATGAACAAACTGCTACACCCTGCCATCTCATTTGCAGGGGAGCTCTAATTAATATCATCTCGGAACACTTGAAACTTCTCAAGGATGGCTGTGGAGAGAAGCAAGCTTTACGAAACGGATCCCCGTCTTAGGGCTGCTAATTGACTTATTCCTGACGAAAATCCAGACGGCGTCTGACGGTCGCTTGATTCTACCTCTTCATTGCGAAACCCGCGTCTCTTTCTCGACACAGGCAAAGAGGAAGAGCAAATTTCGTGCGAGAATCGCGCAAAGAAAAAGAGAGAACGAAGGGTTAACGTTGGACTCCGCAAAAATCGCTCGTTAGCGAACGGACTTGAAATTAACCGCGACCTTTTCACCTTCGTGCATCCACTAGCTGTTACCATAGCGGATTTTTACGCTACGTCGAATCGCGTTTTCTTTTCTTCAACAGCATCCTCTTAGACCGCCATTACGCTGTTTATTAACCTCTATCTCGGAAGCAAAATTGTCGGTACGCCTACGGTTCCAAGGAACAAAGACTCCATATGGGTAACACGGTGTTCGTGAACTTGTGAATGGGACATTACGCGTCTTAATTTCTGATATAACGTATTCTGAATGTATCGAGCCTAGCTTCTTCGATTTTCATAAGGTTTCGGACATATATCGAATTTCTAAGAATCTGAACCGAATGTTTCGATTTGTGTATACTTTTTTTATTAGTGTTGTACATTATTCGTCACTAGACTGTGAATTTTTACTTAAGGCATGCAAGAACACACGGAACACAGAGTATATACAATAATGTATAAAATATGCAAGATAGAGTGGTCGTTATAATTTTTAATAGCTGAAACAGATCCCAATTTTGAGGTCTATTTACCTGTGTTCGTAAACACATAAATTTACACAAACCGCAGTCGATTTGTCACTGTAAATACGAATAGATTTTCTATTCCACAAAATAACATATTTTATTTTATTCAAAGTTTCAATTACAACAAGCTGAAGGAACAAACGTTATCAGCCTTTAATGTATCTCTATCATCCCATCAAACTGTGACAAGATTCGAAAGCTACGTCGAGCGAAATGGTGGTCACCCACATGGTTAGCAATGGTCAGCAATGAACGCGTGTCGGAGACACCGATCAGAATATCGAAAACGGCCATCGAACGCCCGTCTGTTCGGCACATTAGACCGTGGCAAAACACTAATTAATGAAGACAGTGCGGCGACAACTCATGCACGAATGTCGAGTGCAGCTGCGCACGCGTATGCCGGCGTGCGGGACAAGAGATGCCACATCAATTAGATTAATCACGTGTGCCATAGCCATTTGGATTCTCCGCTGGCCGAAATGCGGGCTGACGTTTGTCCCAGCCATCGTGTACGTACTTAAACGGCCAATTAATCATACGTGAGCATCGTCACGCTCATATTTTCTTCAGCCACTGGACCTTGTTGGACGCTGTGATTTGCTGGTCGCAAGGGCTGGTTGCTTATGAAAGAACCTTTTCTTTATGAGATCTTGTATTACGTACGGTATGGTAGAAAACATCGAGTAAGAAACAGATTTATTTTTCACTGCAAACCCGAAATTCATTTTTCTGAGTTAGTTTCAGCTCAGAAGTGAAAGCACGTTCTTTTAATCCTTTGTACTTAACTGACATAATATGAAAATTCTTCTCTGTACTAGTTTTACGGATATTAATAATTTGAGAATTGTTCTTTGTATTTCGTCCTTAAAAAATGAAAAAAGAAAGAACATTTCATTGTAAAAATGAAATTATTAAAATTTATTACGAAGATATTAAAATTGGATTATTAAAATTTATTGAAAATATCTTTGTATCTGTACGAGGATGTATTTTTTGAATGTGACGTCAGGAGAGCAAAAAATTTTGCGGTAAAAGGTATCATTATTTTCGAAATTGTTCCTTTTGAATTCTTCTTCGTTTCATCACGCTGTGAAACAGTTAATAATAATAAGTACATAACTAGAAAATAATTTTATAGATTTTATAATCTAGTTGCAGAACATTCGCGTAGGAGTGAAACTGAATGAGCCATTTAGCTTTGATATTCTTGGGGCAGAGTACAAGGTTCTCCATCAAGGTAAAATCAATGAATAAGAGCGTTTATATTCGCGTGTAAAAATCGACGAGTGTATGGTTTCTTTACGATCTCGAAATCACTGAAAGCTTTCAACAATTGTAAAAAGTATCGCGAAAGGTATTGTATCTTAATCGACATCGCGCCAGTCTCCGAAACGGCTAAAGAAAGGGAAGAGAGAAGATGTGAACGTCGCGAAATGCAAAACACTAAATATACAGACGTTCATCCTAAGTCAATAGTCATCAGCGGAAGATTTGTTTGCCCACTACTCACTGGTGGAGATCTTTTTCCGCGGTTATTCCAAGGATCGAAAGCGAATAATCATCGAACTATTCGTCTATTGTTCGTGGAATGACATTTGAATTTTAAACCGGGCGATTCATTATTCATGGGACAATGCAAACTTCTCGTGGCGTTAGAATTATTATTATGCTTCTTCTAACTTTATAAGTATATTGTGGGTGTTTATGGAGAATTCATATTTTTCTGGGAAAATAATTGAAGAAATGGAATAGAAATGAAATAGAAAAAAAATGGAAAGCAGAAATTTATTTCGTTCATTGAATGTCATGAGAGTAGCTACTCTGTGTATATTTTATGTATTTTTTGATTATTTACCATCTTTGGATTCTTCGTAAATATATAAACATCCGCAATCTAGATCTATTCTCTATCGAATAATACTTATTTTGAAAATGATCGCTTAATGCAGAAACTTTTAGATTTACATATTTATAAACCAAGAAAGATTGACTCATTCGAACATTTCCTTAATTCAGCAGTTTAAGTAATCTATGTAAAAACAAATTACATCGACAAATTTAAGTAATTAGTCCACTGTTTCGGATACGAAAATAGAGAATGCGATAACCTATGGCCTATACAGCTTTCTGACTAGATAATCTCTTACGCAAAGCTCACTATTCATTCACAAGATCCCTGGGGACTATGGAAACTTTATTTTCGAGTGTATCTAAAGCAAATAATTTCCAGAAAATTATGTTTTCATTCATCTCTGACGACGTAAAGATTTGTTGTGGCGAGAGGTAACCAAGGGGCCAATTTGTAGACGATATCTTTCGATGGAGGTTGAAGCGGCAGCTGAAAGGGAAAGGGCTCTCGTCTACCTGACGCGACCGCAAAAATGCTCGTTTGAGGCGGGAGAAGGATCATCGAGGACACAGCGACAAAATAATCGTGGAACGTGCCGGACGAAATGGACCTGGAAAGAATGCACCTGCTGCCGTAGCGACGGATTGAAAGAACTTCAGGAAACTCGGTCAGCATTGTTCCCTGAGCGGATTAGAAAGACCTCAAAGAAAATTTCCACCGTAAATCTTTTCCCACTGCACGGCGAATAATTAACGACCATCGTGAAATTAATTAAAGACGAATTAATCGCGAATCTTTGAAAAAGAAATGCGGTCTAAAGTAATTTTTATTCTGCATCTGACATTGAATTTACTTTGACGAAAGACAAACGGGACTGTAAAGTACAACTATAAATGACTACACTTATACTTTAATTATACATTAAAGTTAAACAGTCTTATATACGGTGTACTTGAGAGACTTTCAGCGAAACAATTTTAAACTATATTCTTTAGTTATTTCCAAATTTGGTATAACTTCCTGTGCCGCTTTACACAATTAGATTAATGTTATTATTGAAATTTTCATTCTCGATACATCTTCTTACGTAGAATCACATCATATTTACTATTGCTACGATACATTCTCGTATCATTATTATTTATCATTATAAAGAGAGAGTCTGCAATTGTAAAACCAGAGACGAAGCGTAATTCACAACTCGTCCTCTCATCGTCTTCTAAACAGCGACAGAGCCGACATGATGGAAGTGAAATGAATAGAAAAGCACGGACGGCCGTCAACAGCCAAATTAGTCAAAAGTTCGGTTCTTTTACGGCCCGTCCAGATAGAAAAGCGATTGGTTGGTGAACGAGCAAAAGGAAAGACGCCTGTACGTCGATACGCTATCGTGGTCTGGAAAAAAACCGTGGAAGGGAGTCAGGCATAAATCTCGCGCAAATATTGGCAGAAAAACCAATAATGTCATCGAGACCCGACGAATTGCGCCATTCACGAAGAAGCCGTCTATTGTCTCTGTCGCATAGGGGTGCAACGACCCCACGAGAGTGCCTTGCGCGTTTACGATACAACGCAGGGCGAAGATTTTCATTCACATGGGGAGAGGGATAGGCTCGACCAAACCCCTAGTGTACGCAAGAGCTTTTGTTTGTTCCAGCCTCGGTATAGATGAAACCCTCGCGAGGCAAATATTTTCTGCCAGTGCAGTGTGGAAAGCTTTCTGCCTACAAGGGTGCTTCATTCATACGAGCTATATCGTGTCTCGGTATCGAAAAGGAAAGACGAATCGTCGACAATGCGACACGTGCCGGTCGGCACAGCGCCGCGACGATCTCGCGCGACTGACGATCTGCAAACGAACAGGTACAACGTGACCGTTCCCTGCAAACAGGCCTAGATTGTATTTTTAATAATAGTTCTCTGCTTGGTAGTCCCAGCCTCCGGCGGATCTAGTGCTCTCCCACCGGTCTCGAGGGCTGTTTA
Organism: Bombus breviceps; assembly: GCA_014825925.1. Lineage (NCBI taxonomy): Eukaryota > Metazoa > Arthropoda > Insecta > Hymenoptera > Apidae > Bombus > Bombus breviceps. The sequence goes on along the minus strand of CM026183.1, from coordinate 10,326,497 downwards.
GACGAGGGCGTCGTACGGGCGAGAAGATGAAAAAGTAAGTCAGAGATGCAAAGGGCAATTCTCGGTGCTTGCGCTTTTCGGTATTCTTTCACTGCCGTTCTAGGCGAATAGAGAGCACGGAAATGGTTGGAAAATATTCTGGTTGAATGACATTGTTTTCGGTTTAAAAATTTACTCGAATGATAAAACGTGTTTTACACGTGATACGTGTTGCAGGTAAAAGTAGAATTGAAAGTAGAATTATGTATTAACGTGATCGTTTCACAGTGAAGAATCATTTCTTGGGAAAGAAGTCGATTTACGAAGATGGATTGATTTAGTTTAATTTTTGCGAATCTTTAGACGATTTTATTTTGCCATTGATAAATTTTTAAACAAATAATATAATCTTCCTATGATTACACGAGAAGAATTATAATAATTTGCGCAACCTTAATAAGATGCCTGCACGACGTTACTATAGATCGAACGCAAAATACTCACGAGCTGTATATAAAGCTATATAAAAGACACTTATAAAAGAGAACCATCATTATCCTCCCCGAGCAAAGAATCTCTGAACTTCTGTAATTATTATTCAAATTAGTACAACTCGCGCCTATACGTAACAGGATAATCCGCAGCTCCGCCGCGGTACCTGAAAACTTTCTAGGATTTTAGGACTGAGAGGGTTAATCCCAGCAACCGACATTGGTAACAGCAACTCTGCCAGAAATTTCACTTGACAATGTTTGAATACCACGCAGAAACCACTGCGAATGTTTCAAGAGAAAAGAAAAGAAAAAAGAGAAAAAAGTCTTCGGAAAGAAGAAGACACCAAACAGTTCACAGCCTGAAAGATGCAAACGATGATGCTTATGATTCAAAGAAGAGATCGTGTTGACTTTTGCGTTGCAGGTGCAATGGCGTCGCGGGGAAATAAGCTATCGCTTTGTCCAACGAGATTATGGCGGAAGTGTGCTTCGACGCGTCCTTGCTAATGCACTATGCATACAAGAAACTTGTCTTCAGGCACGGTAGTCGCACGGGAAGAAGTAACGAGAGCTCACGCGGCCTTTGCACGAACGCTGCTTAATGTCACGACACACACGACGGAGGGTTATTCATAGGGAATATGGGTCGACGTTGCTCCCACAGGACTATTAAAGATAGGGATAGTATAACTGGCAGTGATGGGATCAAGTTCAATATGAACTTATTGCAATCAAATCCAATATGGATTCGAACTTTACTCAAAACATAGAATCTAAGGAGCCAAACTAATCAATTCTATCTTTTTTTTTTTTTTTTTTTTACTTCCATAAGTTCGTTCGTAGCAAAAAAATGACATAAATAACGACAAGTTATAGTAATGGTAAATCATCACTTTTCTTCACTTTTCGATTTATGGAATTGATGAACGTTACCTCTGAACAACTCACGTAATTGTAAATATTTCGCAAGTTAACTTCGAAGCTCAATAACTTTTACTTGGGTATTCGCACTTGTAACTTTATAAATGTCTAAAAGTTTCGAATCAAAAAATGACTTCAAGTGAATTTTTGGCTATAAAGTTTCGAAATTATTCGTCCAATCGCGTATCTTTTAATCTACAATATCTTTCTTATTTTTCAAAACACTCATAGAAAGTTTGAGCCTGTCTTCGAACTTATTTCCAATTTCGAACTTACTTGGATTAGTATTGCTTCTTTGTACAAGATAGATACTTATAGAATGTTGAAATCTAATCTGTCAATGTTTTTACCTAGTTACGGCGAATATGAACCCAAGACTAAATAAAGGGGTGAACTTGCGGCGAAAGAGCGGAGGGAGGACTCCTGGGGTCGTAAAGGAAAACTTTAGGGTGAAAGGCTTCGTCGAAACAAAATGAATCGTAAACGTGTCGATAGACAATGTTTACGAAGTGTGCCTTGCAATTTCGTAATTGATATTGTGGTTGGTAATGGCGATGATGGAGTTGGGGAGGCGTTTGTACGAAGTGGTAATGAGTTTTCGAGAGTTTAACATTGATGGTATGGCATTGAGTAAGAGTGACAGTTTTATTATGAACCGGCGGTTGGTGCGCTCTCGAAAGTGCTGTAAGGCAAACTATTGAAATATCCATGGTACGCCACAAAATTCCTAAAGACGCGATTACGTAAAATATCGTCGTTCCAAAATTAATGCACGATTGCTGTTTTGATCCGTATATATTTCATTAGTTATGTTTACTCTGGCCTAATGGTTTGTGGAACCTAGTTATAACGCTATTTCTCTTTTATTTACAGTGCTTGATCAAATTATTATCGTCACTTTGAAATGTGAAATTTGTTTGAAGTTTGACATAAAGTAACGTTATGTTTCTTAAACAATAGATAATAAGACTCTTTAATCTTGTTCAAACTATTTGAAATATCTAACTTTTTCGATTAATAATCGTATAATCTATATGGTTTAACGATCCATAATTTACTTTCTCCACATAGTTCTTCATTTCTCATCGAGCGCTATGTCAAAAAACTATAATTTAAACACGCGATCAAATAATTGTTCGTTCGTGCCAACAGCATTCCAATTGTTGGACAATAAAAAAAAAAAAAGGATACGCGACGTTTTCCACGAGATCAACGCACTTGTACGAACTATTGAATCGATTGCAACGGGCCAATAACGAGCCGACCGTGATTTCCGGATAGGTCGAGTGAACGCTAGCATGTCAACGATCTCATAAAATTCGGGAATTCGAATTGACGTCACGGTGAAAACCGCGAGCATTGGTTCTGCCGGATATCGTGCCAATAAACGCTCGATTTCGTGATATTCTCACACCTCGACTGATCCTGTTCCGTTCGATTCTGCTCTATCTATAGTCGCGGCCAAAGATTTTCAATGTTCAAGGACAAAATTTCTTGCGTCGTTAGATACGATTAATTGTCTCATAAATTTTCCACGAAAGAAAAGTAAAAAATTGCACGTTATTTCAACGAAACAGAAAAAATTATCTTGTTAATCGTCATATGGATTTTTTATTTCTAAATGTATTATTATTTTATGGTTCTTTTTAAATACATTATGTCAATTGTAAAATCGAAATAGATCTCTCTTCGTTCTACTTTTAATCCTGCGATTATAGAAGTTTCTAATTGAGATATAACTTGCCTAATAGGTTAAAGAGCAACATTTTGAAACAATTTTTAATTACTAGCCTTGAATAAACAGAATCTTTGATTCGAACTACAAGTGAGAGATTGTGTCGTCTGGTGTCGTCTTGACTAGTCTCCTTTATATTTGATTCCCGCGCGAATCCCGGCAGATTCTATTACAGATTAGACTGCAATCCGGGCTAGGATCTACGTGCAATCAGTGGGATTCGAGGATCGTTACTCGAAGTTGAATCCCTGGCGCGTACATTCGTTGAGTGGCTCGATCAGCTCGATCAGCTCGATCAGTTACGCGATAGTGAAACTCTCTCGTAACTCTGGCTTCACGTAATCGGTCTCCTTTCTTCTTTTATCCCTTTACCCGTTCTTCCCTTTTATGAAATTTCATTTCAAAACATTCTAGCCACAAATTCTAATTCTTCCCCCCTAAAAGAACGAACATACGATTCTACTTAAAGTTAAAATTACCAAACAAAATTTCTTAAAAATTTAGAATTGATACTAAATTAGAAACTATACTGACAGTATTGATACTAAAAATATTATCAAATAAAATTATTCAAATTGGTTTATATCTCGATATTGTTATTTTCTGTTTGTTTAACGTAACGATGAAACGCAAAGCTGCGTGACAATGAATACATTTGCCGGACGATGAGAGCTCCAGATAGAACCACTTCGAAACGAGTATTCACCGAGATAAAATCTTCGAATAATCGTGGTACCGTTTGATATTGTTCGCCGCTCCTATACGTTTCCATTTCCAACTGATTCAACCCTCTGAAAACGTATCGATCTCCCGCGAGAACGCTATAATCCTTCAGTAGATCCAAACTATATCAACGCGGGACAGACGCGCGTCTACATACCAAAAGAGCTGGTTTCGAGAAACACGACGCGACGACGTATTATGCTATGTCATGCCGTGGAATATCGTGAGTTAAGAGTCAGGATGACGAAAATGTACGGCGGTCAATGGTCGTTTCCTTTTCTACACACTCTCGTTTCTAAACTCGTTGGAAGGCATTGACGATCGACGTTCCGTTTTTGGGGCAAGGCTCTAAAATCCTTTTATGGTTTAAACGATCTTCTCAACAGCGACCATTGTGTGCTCGATGGCAAGTCATTTTTCAGAATTAAAGCGGATAAATAGGTATGTTGTTAGAGATATTAATCTGTGAGGTTATGGGTATTAATTTATGATAAATATCATTGCGTAATTAGTGGAATTATGAGATAAAAATCTTTGATATAATCGTGTGTGTTTTCAGTATTAAAGTAGGTAAATGGCATGCTGTTAGAATCATTAATCTGTGAGGTTCCAGGTATTAATTTGTGGTAAATATCATTGCATGATCGATGAATTTATGACCTGGAATTACACACACAGATGGGAATCGTCGTTTAAAATTCTAGCTAATTCTTGTCTGGGTTTACCATTTGTAAACAAACTGTGTAGAGAATATAATTTCACTTTTTAATCACCTTCTATTCGTTTTGTATTGGACCATGGATAACCAACGGAAAGTTATTAAACCAACAGTCTCGTGAACGTAAATATACGGCTCGAATCGAGACCTGACTCGTCGGTTTTGCTAAAAACTGTATCGTTCTAAATCTCGAAAACTGAACTAGCGCGAAATTTTATTTCGCTCTGCTATAACCATTTTCCATGTCGAACGACCAATCATTTACATCGAACTTTTTATTTGGATAAGATAACGAACAATAGGAAAGCAGTGAAATTTAAAAATCAGCGATTATCGCATCAGTAATCACTGAAATTATAGCACTGGTGAGGACATAACTCAAGCTGTATACGTATTAATGAAATGTTAAAAATCTTCAGGCAAAAATAACCGCAACGGTCACCAAAATATACTTCGGCAAAAAATTTCCTTTACGTTAAAAATTTCTTGATACAATATCCACTAAAATCTCAACTTCTCGTTCACTATCCGCAGTTCTCTCAACTTCGTTATCCCAACGTCTAGAACACGCTTATTTCAATTATCACCCAATTTTACGACCTCCCTATCTATACCATAACGTGTACCACGCTTAAACATAGGAAACTTAATCTATCCGCGAACTTCATCCAACTTGGGTCAGTCGGTAAACCACACTCCGTGTTGTCCATAAAGGAGGTTTACTAACAAACAAAGTAAAGTTTAACGAAACTATAACAGTAACGAACAATCCCTCCAATAAACTCTAATAAATTTTCGACAAACGAGCCACGAAATTCGACGTTGTTCGAGTGCCAGATACTTGGAGTGCACGTGTATCGAGTGACCATGGCAGGAAAGGGGGGCCGCCGGTTGCTGGTAAGATATTCGTGGAATGTCGAAAGGATCTCGGGCTTTGTTCGAAAGGATATAGCCGTGCGAGTGCGTCGCGTTACTGCGCGGGGGTGGTTTAAAGAAGTCGTTGCTCGAGTACTTTGTTGGCATTGATTCATTGTGCGGTTACTCGAATCGTAATTCACAATGGAGGACGTTTTGTACAGAAGATACGCTCGCCTTGGACACGTGCGGGATCATTATAATGGCATGTTTGGGATACCGCGACCTACTGAGATCCAGTTCGTGTTTCGTCGATGGGAACCGGGAAGATGGTCAAGGACGGTTTATGTAAAAACGAACAGCCAACTAGGAGCGAAGGTAGATTTTTATTTCGTTAACGGTAGAATTACGAAATTCTATTACTTTTATAGTTATGTAATTAATAAACTGCAGATTTTTATGAAAATTCGTATTTTTGAGAATATAACGGAAAAGTAGGATAAAAATGTAGAAAGTTATTTTACCTGCCAAATATTATAGAAAGCATTATACTTTGGATATTTTATATATTTTTTTCGTATTTTAAATTTCCTATAAATGCATAAAAATCCCCAGTCTGATAATTATAAAAGCGTGCTTTTAGTAGAATTAATACTGACTGTCAAAAAATTGCGAACTATACTTATCGAAGAAAGTAGTAGCTTTTATCGCTTCGCTTATTAGTCGTTCTAATGTTAATCTCATACAATATCCCCATAAACGAATGGAGAATTATATCTTTATAAGTATAAAAATACTGAATAAAAGCGAATGGAGAATTATATCTTTATAAGTATAAAAGTACTGATTTTAGAATTTATATGGATTAAACGTCTTTTATGAATGTAACATTTCTTAGTGAATGCTAAATAACACTTTCGCTATAATGGTACATACATTACAGATCTTAACACTAAGTTCCTCGAAGAACTCGCAATACGAGGTAAAGTTTACCTGGTATACCTAAATATTACGTAAATGTTACGTGTAGAAAGTAAGAAGGTGAGTAACAAAATCGTCTCGTTCGACGTGCAAGAAATATACATGTATCTCTTGTGTCAATATTACTTTAGAAATATTAAATATTTATACAAATAAGGTTGTAAAGGCAATATCGTTCGTTATCGTGATATTTACGTAATAGTCCAGGTTAGAAAGCTCGTGGATGAGACAGATTGTGTCTGTCCGTACGGGTATCACGAATTAATTTGTCAACGCAAGAAATCCGCGATGTTCACGACCTAACAAATCGATGTCTTCGATAAACGTCTAACACAGCTGCACTCCAGCCGTCTAAATTTAGACGTCGCGTAACTCTCTCCTTATTTAAATATAACGCGCAATTCTATCGGGTTATATCATCCATCTTCAGAAAAAATAGATCATTAACTAATCTAATGAAATATATCTTATGAATATTTTTGAAACGTTTGGAATTTCTTGCACATTTTTCCAACGGCACCAGTAATCATATTTCATATTTCATTTTCATACTATACATATAATTCATTGTTTTAACAGTTTTTGGGATATATCAGTTTTAAAAGAAAACAAAATTCTTTAACTCGTGACCTTTTTTTGTATCCTTTATATTAATATAACGCATACGTATAATATGTATGTATGTGGTTGTAAATCTTCACAAGAGAAGTAAAGGAGAACAAATTTTGACGTTATGCGAATAAATATCGATTAAAGCCAAACATCGATCGTAGAATAATAATCGTATCTCTTATGTGATCGTATCTTTCTGTCGAATAAAGAATAAAACAAAAAAAAAAGAAACAAATACAACTATATAATGTTATGACAATAAAAATGAAAACTTCCTTAAATTTTCTTTCATACATGATATTGCAAAGTTGTGATTCTTATTGCTATGTTGAACTTTAGCTACAGTGGTAGCTAAAGAAGCTATTAGAAAAGTACTACAATTCTCATATGATTATTCAGTAGTCTGAGTAGTGGTTTTGAAAAGGATCAGCAGGTATGAAAGCAACCGGTAGACGATGAAGCGAGACTCTTGAAGGGGATGTACGAGCACGTGAGGGATTATTGTAATGGGGTCCCCGCTTTAGAATTCTTTCGACAAACAGGTCCTACTGTCCTACATTCAACCGGGTGCCGGAGATACGAAATCGAGGCGTTCTCGAGAGGATCGCCACACCTCGAAAAGACCACCGGCACTCGGAACGGCGCGGCACACGGGCCTCGAGCAGTCTAAATGTTTCCGGGATGGTGATCGGAAACCTATAACTAAGCACGCTAGGAATTTAACTCGGGATCGAGGCCGCAAATCGAACAATCGCGCCAAATATATGAGAATTGCTTGGCCCTTTTTCGATTGGTTGAAATGAAATTTGTATTCGTGTGAAAATAAATGAAAAGCACGATAGGTATTTGATAGAAAAATGGAATTTTTAGCTGGGGCAAAATATGAGCGGATCACGGATTATCATTGAATCTTCTAATAAAGATTGGACTCTGAGTTGTTTTGGATCGCGTTTAAATTTCCACCATTGAGAATTGATCTTGATACGAGTTGTGAATCATCTTTCATTCAATCGTGTTTTACTATCGATAAAAAAATATTTGAATTCGTGGAATCTGAACGAAGCATTTTCGTTATGTATGCGGGATTTCTTGTTTCAATTTTATGTTAATCGTTCTTATATTAAAAGTCTTTCGTCTTTTATCAGATCGGAGAAAGATATACTAGTAGATTATTATATCTGAAGGAAAATTCGCTTAGAAAACGTACAACTTAATATCATCTGTTACGTGATATTTGGTACAATTGAAATTTTGTTGAAATAAATAAAATTCCTCCTATATTAAGAAACTCATTTCTGGAAAGCGTTTAATAAAAGAACATCGTTACGTCAATGTCACGAATAAACGATCGCAAACAGAATTACGATACAACGACATGGACGACGAATTATGGAGGTGTTTTCTTGGTAACATTGTGTTTAGCCAAACGGAAAAGGAACAATAAATACATATTGCTATTTCAAACACTGGTATCGGGTTAATTGAATTTGAGCAAATGAGCTGAAATGCTTGTGCTTACGAGAGATTCTAATCGATCGTTTGATAGCTTCCTCTTTCGTTCATAATGAATACCAATTATAAAGACTAATTAACCGAGTAGAATGAAATATACACTGTTCGCAAATTTTTCTTTCATTGTCGTGTACAATATTCTAAGAAATATAATATTAGCTTTAATATACTCCATATACAATAAATTGATAATATCTATGTATAACTATTTATTATTAAGAAGAATATTAAAGAAAAGAAGCAAAGAATAAAAATTACGGATTATTTAAGGACTCGTACATGTTCCGTTTCGTTTAAAGAAAGGACGAACTTTTATTTAATAAAATAGAGACCAAAGCAAAGAAAAGGATAATTGAACGATGTCCGGCTAAATCGACACATTGCCCGAGACCCGTCAAGCGAGAACAATTTGATTCGAAGCTCGAGAAGCTGCCGCGCCGTGCACGCGGATGGAAGTTCCAGTCTGCTGCGTTCTCATCTTACAACGTTAGACTGCGCCGCAGCTGCAATTGCGATCTATGCACCGGAAGTTTCGCGTAATGAGCGCTGGCTTTGAGGGAACGACGCGTACCATTAATACAACGTGAACCAAAAACGTCGTCCATCTTTTTAACTGTCTGGCAAGATGTCTTTACATATGTGCGAGTATTATACTTCGACCTTTTTTACGGCTGGAAGAAAGAATTTTACGGCTGTCTGAATGTAGCTTGTTTGTTGATGTATACAACTAACGTTGAATTTAATTTTAAATGTATACTTTTGTTTAATTACTTCGTCTTCGACTGCAAAACGATAACCGAAGGTTATATTATATTTCTTTTATATTAAATTTCATTTTATAATTCTGAATGAATTCTATATTTAAAAATTTAGACAAAGAAAGAGTTGTTACTAACAATTGCTTGTAACTTTGATGAAAATATCGATAAATAGGGTTAAAAATATCTTAATGTCGATATATCGTTAATTTCATGTTATATAAGTTTCATTAATTTTTGCTGCGGATACGAAAAGTAATTATCAAAGGCGGCCTTATAAAGGCGAAATTTGTTCGTGGATGAACGAATCCACAGCCATTCAGCGGCTTGGGATTCGTCCAGACTTTGGGTGTTCTGCGGTTTTTTGACCGCAGAACGAGAGGTGAAGCGCCGCGCCGCAAATCGTCCCAAACTGTCTGCTCTGTTATTAGTCGCCCTCGAAAGCCACCGTGGTCTCGTTTGCAGTGATAAGAAAAAAAAGCGAGGAAAAATGGAAAAAGAACAAGGGTCTGAACGAAGAAAGGCGTACCTCGACGCAGACGCCCCTTGATGCTCGAAAACCTTGGCTTCTCTTCTCGTGCAGAGACGATAATAATTTTTAGAAGACAGTTATGACTGACGAAACACATCGTACGTAGAACAAACTATCGGATACAATGGCGCCCCATGGTATTTGCAAATATTTATGGTGAAACGTCATTCAACTTGGCCATTCTTTTTCTGTCTTTTTTATATGCACACATTCTTTTGTTGTTTCTAGCTCTTTATTTTTTAACGTGTTTCTAAGTTCGTAGTAAATTTGTAAGATTTATACAGCGATCGACTGCTATTTTTCAAGAAATAGTGTTCTGCGTCTATCGCCATAAAAAAATGCATTGTATCGTTTCGATTCACGAAAAAGTTCCGCTTCAAACATACTTTTAATGAAACTATAAATTAATTAATTGTAAAACTAGAGAAGCGATACTCTAAAGAGTTGAAATACATAACTAGAGGCAAATTTTCAGCATGTTAACTTACACCGCTACGATTTTCTCTGCCACATGTATCTCAAATCGAAATAAGCTTTGAGAAATGTTTCCCAAACCAGATATTAATGTGATTTTATTTTCTTATCGCGTGCGGACGGGGTGTGGATGAAATCATATTTTGTCAAACGTTTCTCGGGTAATAATCATTAAATAACATATCGTAATAACGTTATTTAGCGGTACAAGTTTTTATCGAAAGGTGTTGCAACTCTAACCGAGAAAACTGGCCCCGTATGATGTCGTAATGGGTTGCATGCTTCGACCAATTTATGCGAATCGATTAACTTCCTTCCTCGATAAAAATTCATGAGCCGACACCTCTTATAAATCGTTAGCACAAAGTTGTCCGCGTGTTACAACAATTTGTTCGCGTATCTCCTGCTGACGCACGACAATATCCATAAAGATAAAGCTAGACGATATAACTAAACGTTCCGTGTGCGCATGTTACCTTTCAAGAACCAATTACTTCCATCCTCTCACATTATCAGAACGACTGCAAATCTGTCATACCTATTAACACCATTCCGTGGCAATTGAGCCATTGATGGTCGACGGAAATCGGCACAAATGTAATTTGCATTAGGAACAATCTTCGTATTCATAAAGTTCTTATGACATCTTTAACGCGAATCCCATTTCTATGGAAAACTTAAAACTTTATACACCTATCTGAAATATTTAGGGAGCAGATATTGCGACCATTTAATAATAATTTAAAATAATCAAAACTTTACTGTATGGAAATGTGAACAAGCATCCTTCCGTAAGAATATTTAGTAGACGATAACCGCATTTAATTAATTGATTACTTAAGTTGTAATATATAATTAATGTATAATTAAGTTGTGGCGAAGTATTCGATCACCCGTGTCTATCAATCTAGAGTTCAGATTTAATTTTTAAGAACTGAAACTTTCTCCAAAGCTTTTCGTTATCGAAAGAAAACGTGACAAGGCAACTGATAACATACCAAAAAAGTTCGTCTCAAATTGCTGTATAAATCAACGATGAAAGTCCTAAGGAGAATGCTTCGAACGATCTAAAGCGCCATTACTCTACGTAAATATGTATTATACATCATTAATTCTCGAATGCCAAATGACTGTATATCTCTTAGGCAGACTTCGCACGTATACCAGTACCGAAGTAGTTAGAAAAAAGATAGGACGCAGTGTCGAACGAGACCGCGCTCTTCTACATCGAGAAACATCGGATCAAGGCATCAGTAGTCGGTAGAGGAGGCAGCCGGCGCGAATTCGACCCGGCTAGAAAGCAGCGTGTACCACCGCCGCGACGCTGGAACGTCGTGTACGGCACACGCGATCGCAAGAAGAACGAGGAAAGCGAAGAAGGAAGAGCCGGGACGAGAAAAGCCTGGGCGCGTGACAGCTGGGATGTCGGGGGACGAGCGGCGGTAGTGTGAGTCGACGAGAAAGCGGCATAGGCGTCGACGACGGTGCGACGAGGACGGGGCGACCAGAACGGAGCAACAGAGTGCGACGCGTCCGGCCTCCGCGATACCAGGAGAACATAAACGCGGACGAGTGGCAGACGAAGGGCGTTCTATCGTTCCTGGAAAGAGGGAAAAAGACGAGAGGCGGCGGCGGAGCGCGAAAGAAAGAACCCCGACTACCAGCCAGAAAGAGAACGCACAAGCGTCGACGAGGAACGAGTCGATGCAAGAGCAAGACGCGACAACTCTGCCGGTCGATCCCGAAAGAGGAACCGAGAAGAACGCCACGACTGGAAGCAACAAGTTGCTGCTGGGGTCGCAGAATGCCACCCCGACCGGGGATGTGCGACCCCGGAGAAATTCCACGCTGATAGCCGCGATACACGCGTCACGACACGTCCAACGAAATTAGCAAACACATCGGAGGACCTGGGAACGCCACTGCGAATGATCGAACGACGCGTGGTCGCTTCTGCGCGATTATCGCGCCACGTGCTCGCACTACGTATGGGCTTCGTTCCACGGATAGTTGGACGGTTGTGTATGGCGTCTGTTGGAAAATGGAATTGAGAGAAGTATGGGGAGTACGATGAGGGTGAAAGGAAACATTTTTGGCAAGGGGGTGTGGGTATCTGCGTAAATGTATTTTACGAATACAGTCAAAGGACGAAAACTAAATGGAAATTCGTTTCGTGCTTTGTACATGCTTCGAACGTTTTGGATAATTCTGCATGTTATGTACTTTTATACAAGTTTGCACATTAAAAATTTCCATAGATATATAGTATAGCTATAACGTTTATCATAATTGTGTAGCGACAATATAGTTATGTGATGTATGTATAATGTTTGTTACAATGTTAGAGAGGTATCAAAGAAAAATACTACCGTAATCTAAAAACGATTAGAATGTACGATATTTTTAAAAATAAATTGTATATCGAAAATATTATTACGATCATAAATGTGTCTGAAATTAATATGGTGTATGAAAAACGATTTAAATACGTCAATAAAATCCCAAAGAATTTCACTTAAATTTAAAAATGCTATTTAAATTTACCGAGCTAAGTTAAACCGACAAGTTCAAAGATTTTCACTCCAACCTCACCCTATATCGAAAGTAAATTTTTCCCCATATAATTTAATAAGAAATATCTCCCTAATTCAATCTACTCCAATATCTTGAATAATTTAGTTAGTCCCTGACTGCGATCAGAATTTCAACAACGCAAATAACCCGAACCCGACAGACAGAATGTCTGGCTCACCAGCACGGTTCGTGGCACATCGCCATGTGAATCATATTTAATGCAACAACGGCGGTGAGCATCAGAAGCGATCGTAAAACATGCTGCACCGCGGTGGCCAGCAACGAATCGCGGACTTTTTGCCTGCCTCCAGTAGAACACGTAGCGAGAGCAATTCTCCATGGCCATCTGGTCGTTCGTTTCTGATCGGTGATCCCTCGATAAACGTCCAACGAGACAGTAAAATTTCGTTCTTAACAACATTCTTCGCGTAGCTTCATCTTCGCCTTAATCTTCCTTTAATCGAAAAAGGATCGTGCTGTGGTCAAGGTCAAACAAGGTTACACAGAACTTTGTCTTTTTTTTTTATAAAATTCTGATTCTATATTTTTTTCGTTGCTACATTGAACTCTTGACTATTGACACGTAAGTGAACAGACTTTAACGTTCAGTAAATAGTTGAAACAAGTGCCATCTTTTTCAATTTTTATCTCTTATCAAAATTTAGAATACGATCAATACATTCACTGTTTCATTTTCGTATGAAGATTACGATACTGTGTATAATTTCATAGATATATAATTTATAAGGATTTGATACTTGGAAGACAGTTATCAGTACAAGATTAATCTTAATCGCATTTGGTTCTCCCTCCCATAAAATTTCAAAAACCAAGGTTTTCAAATCCAATAATTTCAACCGCTTTGTGCCTCTTCACTTGCCCCTTCGAATAATAAATTCCCAAGCTACTCAATTTGCAATCCCATCAAGAGATTTATTCCGGACTAATCCCCTAAGGTTTCCCAAGCGAAAATCTGATCCAAACAAAACCAGCCACTCACTTCCAGGGCGTTCATCGCAGCCTACATTTCCTCCCTTTTCATTCCCATCCTCAATTTCGCAGCCACGATTCTCAGTTTCCTCCTCCTGATCCCCTCGAACCACGAGGCTAGAGGGTCGCATCCCTATCGCGCCGTATCATCGAAAGATGAACCGTGCACTGTGCCTGTTGTTCTTTTTCCGCGAAGCATTATCGTCCTGGCCAGGAAAGAATCACGACGCGTGCACACACAGGTGAAGCTTGCCGAGGAACCAGCGACCATTTTCCCATCGCTTTCATGCTCGACCATTTTGCTTCCTTTGCCAGGCATCTCGCGGCTCTCGTAATTACCATCATCAAACAATGCAACGGAGAATAGTTACGCTGCAACAGGGAATACTCGACGGCGTCGATTCCCTTCGTAGCTTCGCTGGTCCATTCGTGGTGCTGCTGACATCATGAGCTCTCAGCAATGCGGGATCTAAGGAGACATTCCACGATAGACCACCGCAGAGGCCGTGGATTGATTGTGGTTATACAGGATGCTCTTTGATCGGTGCATATGATAATTCACAAACGGATCTGAAGAGCTATGGTCAAAGAATATCTTACGTAGTCCCATTTGCCCATGACGTTTACACGTAGAAAATTGTTATCAAGTGTGATAGGTAAAGCGGTGGAGGATAAAGAGGATTCTGTGTGCTTCGTTTCTAAGATAATTTCGTATGAATTTCTTGGGGATCGAATGTCTTCCCGTTTTTGATTATTTTGTGAGAAAGACTAATTTTTATTTCTTAGACTTCTTAGGATAAAAGCTTCGTGGAACAGTTGAGTATCTTTTCAACGTGGAAAATTATTATCAACTGTAAGTAACGAAGCTCCGTCTATACAAAGATCCTATGTATACCGTTTCTAAGAGAATTTCATGTAAATTTGTCGAACGGTGGAGAACAGTTCTATTTGATGAAAGTATCATGAAACCATTAAATATGTTTTCGGTACGAAAGATCATCACTATTAACTGTGATCGAGATATCAAGATTCTACGTAACCCATTTCTAAAAGAACCTCATATGGATCTCTTAAAAGTAAAAGTCGTTCCATAAGAAAGATTTCACTTCAATTTCTTAGACTTTTTAAAACGAATATGTATTACGAAATCGTGTTTTTAACGTGAAATATGGAACTGCGATAACAAATTCGATTACATCGATAGACTAAAGCTTTCTAGAAGATTTAAAAGCTCGAAGTTTACTGCCTATCAACCATTCGACCATTTTTCTCATCGGGAATCGCGTTAGAATTCCAGAAAAAGACTGAAGGCTGCTCGCCGGACTAGTATATCCTAATCAGGATATGGAAGTTGAAGAAGGAAGAGCAAACGAGAGAGAAGGAATAGCGTAAAGTGTTCTCCAGTCGGGTGGTGAAATATCCTTATCGTATAAACGAGAATGAAAGGTTATGGTGGCGCCTGAATCACTTCAACCACGGGAATAATTCATGGAACGGTTAATACTGTTGCGAAACGCCTCGGCGAAAAGTTTGCGCATCTTTCGAAAATATAAAACCGAGATGCTCGAGGTCTGGTCGAGAACTTGTAACTTCGGGCTACGAGATCGCACAAAGTTTAAGCAGCCACGAATCTGGCCAGTTCTTTGTAAATATGTATGTATTTTGCAAGACCGTGAGTTTCATTTCAGGCTATTTATGGTTCAAGAATAATACTCTTTAATGAATGAGTTGAAAATAATATAACTTACCTCCTGACTGAATATTTGTAAAGTAATCGTAGATGACTATTTCGAATGTCCTCTTTTAATCCTTAAAGACGATTCTAAATGCGATAGAATTGTTTAAAATTGTCAATTTATGTAGGACGCTCTTATAGGAAAATAACTTTAAAAATCGACCTCATCTTTTTGTATCTTTTAATTTAAGAATAGAAGAGAAAAACATTTTGTGCTTATTCGGAGGAAGACTCGATAGAAGAATTTGTACTTAGCTAAAGCGTAACTCGTAAAAATTATACAATCTACAGGAACTGAGACAATCCAACAAAAACGAAAGAATTCAATTTTATTGCATAATTAAGCTGTATCGTGTGTTTTGAACGATACCATAGTTATATATATATATATAATATTGCCAAATAATCGCGCTATGCATTAAAGGGCCAAAGATATTCGATCGGCATAACACTGCAAGCGAAGTGCATTGCGGCTATCGCAAGTACATTGACTTCGTAACCCGTAAGAGCACTATTCAATTAGTTTCAACGATCATCCGGTCAAATCTTCCGAGAATTAATTATCGTTCCTATCGAGTTTGACATTGAAAAAATACTCGTCTAGAAACTCACCGTCGTAAAGTAAATCTTCGTAATTAGATCTCAAAATAAATACTGTGAATAATTTCTAATTCCGACATAAATATTTTCACGCAAACTACGTCCGATGAAATTTCTAATTTTCTAAGAATCAAAGCGTTCAACGTTCAAAGCGATTCTCGTAGGAGGCTAATATCGATCGCGGGCGTAAATTTCGGATTATCTGAGAACAGCAGCTCGCGAGTGGAGAGCTAACGAGACAGAAAGAAGGTTCCACGACACCATCGTATCGCATCAGCACGGTCTTATCGGCTTCACGTCAGCTTGTATAAAGCGGGCAAAATATTTAAGCCGCGAAGTCAGCCTCGAACTTTTCCAGACGACATCCCTCGAAAGACACGGACCAGTTGCGCCAGTTTTACCACCGTTTTTCGAGACGTGGAACGCACGAAATCGAACGGAAGGGCCTTCGCAGGGATTGAAAAAAAGAAGAGGAGAGGAAGGTAAAAAGAGAGAAGCACGCAACCCTCTCGAACCGAGAGGGCAAGAACCAGACGAGCGCGATCGAAAGGGCCATTGTTACCAGGAATCGGGGACAGGATATTACTCGTTAGTTGTGATTCGAACTTTTTATTACGACATTGTTTAACCCCTGCACCGCCCTTCCTCGCGTGTCTTCCTGTTATTCAAGCCTGCAATGGAATATTAAAATGCACCGTGTATTAATAAGTTGCCTCGGAATTCTGTAATTGCGCTCGTTACGATTGTACACTAGCGAAGCTTCATTGGGAAGCAATTAACCAAATTGCTGGAACGTTAGCTAGAATTATGAAACTCTTGTGACGTATGCGAAAACGTAGTTATGTGTATAATATCGTGCGGTCCGTATAATATTTGTCATGTAATTAAGTAGACGCTTGATGAGACATGTACGTATATTGTCGGTCGATGTACAATATTGTCTTTCGGTCCAACACGTTTTATGTAAATTTCAGCCCATTTGACTAACATATTCGCAATTGACAAGTTCATCGAGATATTACGGCAAGATATTATAAGATTATGCGATTAAGACACAAATAAGAATTTGGTGTTTGGTTGCAAATGTGTATCACGTTTCGTATCACGTACGGGACTTGTCGATTTTTTATGCATTTTGTAAATACAGGCAAAAAAGCTAATTTCAGTATTCATGACGAATACTTTGAATATTTTGTATATTTTTACATATTATGTATAGCATACTTTTGTACATTTAAATTTCCCATAAATACATACATAAACATCCACAGTCCACTCATTGTATCGATTGAAATGCATATAAGAAAATTTTCTCAGCGTTAACGATAATAATCGTCCCATCTTGTTCTAATAGTGAAAAAGCAAAGTAGTAGCTCGTGGTCGTTAATGGAACGTTAATATTCCGAAATTAATGTCTATCGACATTCCAGCGCTTCAGCTCTCCGTTATTCCGCTAACATCTCGTAAGCGGAAAATTGTGACAGAAAGAGTCGATATTCCTAGCAAATGAATGTTACAAACGTGCTCATAGACGTTCAAGGCCACACAAAAATATCAAGTACAATCCCATTTTCCACAGTCATCGATATCAATCCAATTCTATAAATAATGGAGCTCCGTCCATTGAGTTCATAAATAATGGAATTCTTACTCTCTGGCTATTCTTACGCTGACAAGAATTGACTGGCCGCTACTACCGTTCGTGAATTCGAGGATACAGCGTGCCGCTATTATTTCACGTAGAAGAGCAGCACGCGAAGCATATCCCGATGGATCTTCGTCCACCGTATGTATTTTTAATGGCAAAGGGAAGAACAAGGGGCTCTAATTTATTTACGTTAAACCGGGACGTAAATCTAATTCGTCCTGAAAGAAAAATTGCGCCACGCTTTGGAATTCGAAAAAGGTATCTTTTACCTACGTTAGTACGTTGGTTCTTTTCAATAATTCCCACGCGAATTTCACTAAGAATATACATATACGAAACCATTCGGAGATATCGGCGTTTCGCGGTTCAACAAAGCGTTCCAACTTTGTTCCGCGCGTGATGGTTTAGCAAACAATTTTACCCGACTGAAAAAACATTGAGTATTACGTCTGAAGGTACGTCGATCCTCTGTACCGGAAATTGCGGGCGCAAACGATTATCGAGTCGGCCAACGCTACCCATCGACAATGTATATATAGGATCCAGAGTAACCGGACTAACATTCGAAAGACAAAAATATCTGTTGCAATGGAAATAGAAATCGAACCACTCACTGGAATTTCCTTTCGTACACTTGTATTCATTTGAAAATCTATATCCGACGAATATCAAATCTTTTCTATTTTTAACTAGAAAAAAACTGGCTATTTCAAACCGTTTACGTCGTTGATGTGACTCGTCGTAGCAACGGAATACTTAATTAGTTATAAAGAAAATACATATAAATTATAAAAACATTTTAATTTTTACAGAACAAACCCTTATGCCCACGATCGTTAAAATATTAAAGATATCGTGCTTATCACGAGAAAATATTTGTACCATTTCTCTTCTAGATAAGTACAGATTCCACGTATCATTTTCTATGTTTATCTTACAATTAGTTATAGAAAAAGAGTACATTCCTGCTACTTTTTCGCTCGGCTCCTCGATTATTATGCTCCATTCAAATCGAATTATATCGAAAGATACAAAAAAGTCTCATTTTGTTTAATATTTTACGAAAGAGAAATATATTAGATTGTACGAAAGACGTTTTTCTATAAAAAAAAAATGTACTTCAAATAAACACTATCACTAACGGAATACTATAAAAAAAAGTGTTTTTCCTCGATAAAAACGTATTAAAAACTTTGCGCTAAAAATATTTTAACAAAACGAGTGCCTTAAGGCTTTTAAAAGCCTGCTTTGCTATCATATCTATTTAACAGCTGAAACGTTCCTCCGTGGCTCTTCATAGGCGTCACGGTATTCCCAGGCCGGCGTAAATTTAAAGTCGTATGGCGTGGCCGGAAAGGTCGTGGCGGAAAGTCTAGAAGTTAACGCGCGCGTCCTTTTCGGCCGACCTTTCTCCTTCCGCGAAAAAGCCTCGTGTCGGGACATGGATGGGCAACCGGGGAAGAACACATGTGCGCCACGGCGAAAGTTTAGCGTCGACCATTGACCTGGCTTTTCGAATTATTCAGCAAGATCCCGCCGACCCTCTGGCTGAAAACCGACCACCAGAGATATTGGAGTTGTTCCGTGAATGGTGGAAGTTGAGGACCCAGTCTCGAAACGCGTGATACTTAATTCACGAAACTGTGCTTTGTCACTTACACCCCCAGGTTCGGTTACATTCAACTACCGTTCTCTCTGTATCTCGTAGCTCGGTTAGGGTGTTGCCAACTACGTAGTTCTTGCGAATGTTTAATCGAAATTTACAGTGGAAATTTATTTGCTTACAGGATATTTGAATTAAGAGAAATAGGTGACTCGCACGTAAATTCTTACGTTTCTATCATTCTTACGACTCAATGACTTTTCTTCGTATGCGTTAGATTTGTAAAGGAAACAAAAAATTTTACCGCTTATAAGGAAGATGATCGAAACTAATAATATAATACGAAGAGCCTGTTATGTTCTATTATATGGAATTCTAATTAGTGCTAGATTAACTAAATTCTCGCTTCTTTCATTCACTAATCGCAGGAATCGTATGTAATGAAGTAAAATCGGTAAACTCCTACGCGTATTACGTATGAAATGTATCTTTATTAACTGACTGTTTATCCCTCGACAGGTTCAGATAAATAAATAGAGTTCTACAGTATCGTATTTGTATTACGTAACCGTATTATTATATCCGTATACCGAAAAATTTGTAATAATGGGATATGGCCGTGAAAGATATTCGTTATAACGTTATATAAGTTTCTTAGTATATGCAGTATATGGCCAGTATAGTAATTGTTAAAGTTTCCGCCAAAGTTTGATGAAAACATACAGGAGGTGTATATATTGCGTATAAAATTTACTATGAAAATGTTGCAGTTAATATTCATAATATTCATATTGTAGCCTAATACGATAGAGTATTACGATGGCTCTGTAATTCATATATTAGAGAACTCACGTATTGAGAAACCTGTACAAGCACAATAACATATCGTTGCATTGTAACATATACTTAATTTTTAGTGGTTTTTAGAGAGAAGGAGCGTTACAAACAGATAGTAGTCGAGTGATTTTATACATTATTCGACACAAAGGGCCAATTGATAGGGTATTTTTGTGTATTTCGACGTGTTCCTTAAAACCACCCCGTCATTTCAATCAAACTTTACTAGGAAAGATGAATTACCTTAATGAGCAGTCGACGTTCATTTCGTTTACTGTGCAAGAATATAGGTGGCAATTACAGGCAACGTGCACACATGTGCGACTACTAAAGGGACGTTTGGTCGGCTGCATCAAAGAAACGTGCAGTCCCTCTTATTAATTCATGCTAATCGCCTACCCTCTAAAAGCGGTTCTCAATCATTCAAGGAACTCGGTTGTTCCAAGTATACGCATTAAGCATGGGGACGTTTATCATGAGAACGGAACGAAGAAATTTTGTGCTGTATAAGATTAGACACAGAAAAAATTCCATTTATCTAAATAAAAATTACAGCTTCGAGATCATTATCGGGATAAAAGGTTCCAATAAGTAATCACTGGTGTTAAAATGGAAATTTTGAATGAACGTAACAGACCATTTTAAACGATGCATTTTTATGCAAATTGTGGGACGAGTTTGTTGTTTTAAAGATAGGGCTTGGATAAATGTAATATTCATAAAGAAAAATGGTTCTCCGCTAGTTCCCTTCCAAAAAAAAGAAAAAGAAAACGTTATCGCTTTAAACGAACGATGAAACCAGTGAAAGATATAATAGAATTACAGACGAAAACCTTTCGAATAAAACAATATACCAGCGGGAACAATACGAAATAAAAAGATACCTTTTGAAAGAAACAATCGTCAACTATTTCATAACTTTAAACTGATTGAAATATGAGCCCGTAAGAGGCCAACGTTTATAATGAAACAGTAGAACACTACGCTCATCTAAGCTCAATTTGTAACCACCACATTCTCATTTTGTAAACCGTCATATTCATCGTTTACGTCCCTATCGTTTCTTCACGTCGCAAAGCCAAGACCTTCGGAAACAACCGAAACATCGTCTTCCATTCTCGTTCAAAATAATCGAAGCTACTCCGTTCCGAAACGATGCAATGTATTCACTTAGCCTGGCGGAGGTAAACGTACTCTTCTCGACTCGAGAGATCAAAGCTACTATTTCGACAGCACTGTTCCGCGGGTAATGAGTTCAACGCACGGAAAACAGTAATTTCACTTCGGCAAACAACAAGTTGCCTCGGCTACAATAAATAAACGGCAATACTTTCGAGTTGATCTCGCGACCGACCGGGAATAAGGAGGCAGAGGAGGTGCATGCGTGTGCAGAACGAGAATCCGGTACCGAGGTTGCCGCCGTGCGTATTAACTTATGGAACAGAAATAACAGCTTTCCCCACGGGAGCCAAAATAACCCGGCGAAACACAGAATTGTCCGTGACTTACAAGTCTTTTTACTCGAGAGACCGCTTCCCAACTTGGGAATTCCGGGTCGATGCATATTCCAGGGCGCCTCCATTTGTTCCTCGTCGTCGTTGCCTGGTTATTTATTTCGACAACCCTTTACGGACACCCTGTCGCGAAGAGACAAAAGTTCGAAAGGCATAAGAGCCACCGATGAGAAAAGAGACGATGACTGGGGCAGACACTTGTCCGTCGTTGGAGGCATTAAGATTAACCTTGACAGACATCGTTTTCTACGGGCGGAGGGATACATTGGAAACGCGGCCTCGGCTAATCGTTTTAAATGGCTCCGAATCGGTTCTCACAGACGCGTTTAGCTTGTTCAATTTGTCGCGTGATCCTCGAGGGCGTGGAAGGATTGAGACGCGAGTAGGTAGTAGCTACGTATACGGGTTCAGAAAATTTTAGGACAATCGTTCGTTTGCGGGAGTATGTTCGCGTGGCTATCGATTAGGATCGAAACCATAGGAAGGAAAAATATGTATAATTCGAATCGTTTAATTCTTGAATTTTCAATGTTTCGAATATTTAAACTTTCAAACTTTCGATTTTCCAAATTCTTTCATTCTCAAATTTTTGGATCTTTTCGTTTCCAAATGTTCATATATTCAAACTTACACGTTTGGAAGTTCTCTAACTTGGAAATTTTTGAATTTTCAAATCGTTAAACCAGATTTTTCTGAACTTTAAACTTTACTTCCTTCTTTATAGACACCGCCGTATCACAGAGATGCAATTAAATCGGATGTTACTTCTTTTCTGATGTTGCAACCAAAATCGAGATAAGGTAAGAACGAAGGTAAAGATCCAAGTATAGGTATAATAGCTTGTTGAAAGTTTTTACGAGTTCTAGGCCGAGTGTTAATTACAGTTCCTATCGAGATCTAAAGCTTCCAGAGGGTTTCTTCTCGAAGCACCAATCTGGATTTTATTTTCTTTCGTTATGACGGTGGTCTTGTACAGTTGTACGCGGAGAGCGAGCATCAACCGAACACGGCTCACTGGAATATTACGGAACAAAATGATTTCTCAACGTTGCCAGCGATATATATTCGTGTCATAAAGGGTACAAATGGAACGTGCGCAGGGAGACAGACCGATGATCCGAGTCAGAGCAGACATTTCTTCCGCGGATTCCCGAATGGGCTGATTGATGACGCCGTAAACGTGTATTAACCATATCGGTCTATTTGCAAGAAAAATCCTACGTCGAAAATCGAATCCGCGATTAAATAAACGACGATTCCGATATGGATGAATAATCTGCTTAAATGAAGTGCGGAAATATTTTCACATGACTGCAATGACTCTAATAAAACAGAAAATAAACTGTCGTGGAAATTCGTAAGTTCAACACGTTTGCCACTATTTATTTACAGATTTATCTGTAATCGACGTTAACAATTGCAACAAATCGCAGAAACCGAAAGCCAATAAACATATTCGTTTTAATATAGCAATTTACGCGTGAAATCTACTTATCTTACAAATAAATTATTCTTAGTCCCATCGAGCGTTAAGCGAATACATATATTCGGTAACATGTATAACACGCATTCGCGAAACTTCACTCTAGATTCAAGTTAAACTTACATTTACACTCTGCCTCTGTCAGAAAATTCGCCGATATTAATAAATATCTGATAAAAACAAATTTACAAGCAAATTTTGCAAAATTAAAATTCTAAAGTCGTAAAAGCTGTTTGAACGGTCAAAGGTCAATAATCAAGAATTCACTTGTCGATTCGCTGATATAATCGACTAATAAATTGCGAGAGGATCCAGCTAGTCAATTATCGCAATTTAACAAAATCACCAGTGAGCATCCCAAAAAGATCAAACGCGAACTGTAGCCGGAGGAAGTCCCACGAATTCACTTTCGAAACCACTCGCTGGATAAGACACGTAGAATTAATCGCATCTCCTGTCGCACTTCCTTCCCTCCGTATTTTCTTTATTTTTCTCCTCCTCTTTCCTCGTATTTCTTTTTTTCTTCTGTATCTTCTTTTCGTTTTGCGTCCGCAAGCTCCGATGGTTAATCTTGTGCTCGCCGCGAGCGTGACCCGAGCTGAATTTTAAATCTGACGTATTACACGCGTAGCTGGTGTACAGGAGTCGGAAGGACATCTACATAGAGGCAGGGAATTAGCATAAGCCATTGTCCTGCCAACGGCTCGACCAGGAGAATGGTACCTGAAAGCTCTACCAGCTACAATAACCCTTTATACAGTGCAGGTGGAGTACTGTTATAACCGTAAATCGTATGAAAACGTATCGTGAGCGCTTTTGCGATTCTATTCGGTTGGCCAGAGGAATTACGACTTGCCAATTAACCGATTAGATTATCGCCAGGGTCAGATATTGTCGACTCTCGATTATATGTGCGAAGGGATGTCTTGATAATACAGGCCAAGTGCGATAATCGTTTCTCCAATTATATGGGTCCGAAATTGATTTAAACAATCGCGTAATCGAATGTAAAATACCGATCGTGGTTATTCCCTTGTTGTTGAGATAGAAACTTTGCTGGTTCTTGAAGGATATTACGAACAAACGTAAAGATTTCTAATAGTTAAAAGAGAGAAGACACTCTCTTAGAGAAACTTATTTCGTGTTAGTTATTTGATTCGTGGAATATTTATTTGATAATAAGTTATTGAAAATATATTTGGCTTAGAGAATGAACAAAGAAGGAAGACTGTAATTTTGTATCGATTAGTTATTTGATTCGCAGAACTCTTTAAAGTTAATGGAAATGAATGGTCGAAGAAATCTTTGACTTGGAGAACGAAGCGAAAACAAAAATTGATATTGCGAGTGTTGATCATTTGATTCGTAGAAGAATTCTTGCAGTGCGATGTGAATGGGCGGTTTAAAAAATCCTGAACTAAAAGAATGACCATACAATAAACAATAATTTTATATTGATTAATTATTTGATGAGTAAAAGAATTTAAAAAAAAACAGAGAGAATAGATGGTTGAACAAATATTTGGCTTAAGGAGCGAAGAGAAGATAGAAATTCGTTTTATCTCTTTTATTTATTGAATTCGTAAAAGAATGCTTGAAAAATGAGGAGAATGGATGGTTCACGAAGTACTTGTTGACTTGAAGAATGAAACAAGAAGAAAATTGATTTTATATAGGTTAGTTGGTTTATATGCTGGTTTATAGGTTGGTGTATAGATTGGAAGTAGACTGTACTACTTCGTTATTAATATCGCGTGCAGGAGTACGTGGGAAGTTTCCTGTGATCTTAATTACTCTTTCGATTAAGTAAATACTGTTATATCAATCGTCATTGATTGCATAGACGCGTTCTACTAACATCCGCAGAACCTTCCAGTAAGTTTCTATCGTCGTTTTCGAAATATTAACGCGAATTATCGAGTATACGCAAAACTTGCGGTCTTCAAAGACTCATTGTCAGATAAATCCTGTACACTCCGTTTTAATTGGAAGACCACGTTAGATATCAGGAATTTGCAATTGACGTAAGATATATTTTCTCTCTATATCGAAAAGAGGAAGCAAACAGTGGTGTACTAAGAAACGTGATTCATTCTATCTCATCCGGGATTTCAACTTTCCCGAACTTTGCTTCCAAGAAAAAGAGAAGAAGAAGCAAACGAAATATACAAAATTTCCTTCTATAATGTTAGACCAACTTACTACGACGAAGTGGCTTATAGCGACACACGAATGCTCGTAAAAATGCGACGGATGCATTCCCCTTGCCAACACGTGTCAGGACGAGAATAAAATTTTTATTAACGAAACAAAAATATTTTACTGAAATAAAGTAGAAGCAAGGGAAGGAATTTAGTATTTTTTTTTTTTTTTCTAATTAACATTAACACTACGTGAAAAAGAATTACGCAAACAGCCATTGCAGGCTCCTTTCTATATCCACGCCTTGTAATTGCCATATTTATGTAATTACGCTTGTGTAGTACGTTCATCTTGAATATTCATTTTTATATATGTACTTCTTAATCCTTTAGTACTACGATCGATCAGTCACGCGATAAAATGTTTAATACATTGACATGGCAATTCAGTAGTAGTAATAATACACAGTACTTTACTGTATCTAGGTTAAGTAGATTAAATTACTATGTAAGTAGTGGGTAAGTGTCGTATGCAATTATATGACTACTGTGTTGCAACGAAGATGACACACAGACTAACAACGAGTGATTCTAAACCAATTTTAAATAGCTGCTCATAGAATCTTAAAGCTAGAACTACCGGAATGGTGATCTGACAAAGTGATCAGTTCGTCATTTTCCATAGAAATTTTATAAATTTACAACGATGCGTTTTCTGAAACTTTTGTAAAAATATATGAGTAAAAATCTGTTTCTCTTCCTGGATTATATATTTTTTCGTACATCTTTCATCTTAATTTCTTTGTTCGTTTAAAAATTTAGTCTGATCTAAGATTTGATTGAAATTTGTAGCCGCGCGTAAAACATTACCAGAAATCGAAGAGAAATATGAACGGAAAGAAATTAATTCCCCAGTGTGAAATTTGTCCTACTGACAATAAAAGAAAATTCTAATAAGGTTTTCTCATGAGACATGTAATAGGACGGGACAAACCTCTTTATCTCCCTTGAAGGAAGAGAACTGCTTACAAAGAAACTATGAGGAAAAAAAAGAGGAACCGTACGGCACATGACGCAACACACAAGCTTTGCTGGAGTGTTTTGACAAATGACGAACAGAGTTCTCGGGGAGAAGAGTGCACATGTCTCCGGTTCGCGTCTCGAGGAACTCGCCAGAGGGTCTACCCTCTCGTGGCATATGCGAATTGTGTGTCAGGAGGATCGTAAAAATCCGAGAACAGCCGGGGACCGAGGATTTTTCGATGAATTTTCACACGAGAAGGACCCAGCTATCGGCTCGTTCCCGTTCAATTAAGTTTCAACGCCGGAAACATGTGAACCTACTTTACGCTTTTAAAGTCACGCCTTATTCGGCGGAAAACCGGCGAGAAAAACCGCTTTGCCGCTTTCGATCGGCGATCCTCGATTAACTGAAACTCCATCGTGCCGCGTTCTTTCCTCGCTTTCGAAAATTGTCCGATGTATTTTGTTCGAAGCGATTAGGGGATTGAATTTTTTGGGCGAATAGAGCAATCGAGGAAATACTTGAAAATTTCAAACATTTATTTTATGATCATAAAGGACAATTTTCTAGTAGAGCTTTTAGAATATCGATACAATAAGCTTCATTAATAATACGTATTTGTAAAAGTAATCTTTTAAAGTAATTTCTTTTTTTGGATAATTTAGAGTAATCTGATGGTTAAGAGAAAGAAATCGAGGTTCGTGGAATAAAAGAACTCTATTCGATGGAATAATACGTATACTGAATATTTAACTTGTGGATTGTAATATAGTCGTTAGAGAAATAATTTCTGTCAAGAAAAGCAAAATTATAATATTTGTATAGATAATCATCCGACTGGAGAATTTCGAATAAAAGAGACTTTCCATACTTTCAAACATCAATTATAGAAACATTTCTAATATATCCTATGAATCATCAAACGTCTATCTAGTTTGATACTTGAACTATTTCCTAATTTATTCTGATTAGTATGGCGCCGAACGGACAGCTTCTGACGACAATAAATTAACGAGAAATTTATATCGTTCGATCCCGCACAGGCAAATATGCATTGATGCATTATCCTGTTACTTGATGGACCATAACATCACTTGCGAAAGCAGAAGCAACTCGACTCGAAGGGAACGCGAAGGCAAGGTCGAAAAACCTGCGAAAAAAGTGGACAAATGCGACGCGCGGCCTCGTAATTATGTCACAATTGTACGCGGCGCGCGTATGTGGCGTAACACTCGGATAAGCGGAGTAACGAGACCGATAAAAATGTGTAGTCCTTCTATTTTCAAAGTTTTTACGAGTTTCGTCGCTAATACGATACATCGTCGAATAATTGCCTGGTCTCGAAGTTATCCCCAAATTCAAAATCGAAATATAAAGTTAATTCACTTACTCGCTTACTTCAAGAATGATAATTCATCTGAACCACGCTACACGATCTCAATTAATATTCGACCAGTATAAACTCCAGTATAAACGTGTCCTAACTATGAACATTCCATGAAATATTCCAAGGCGAAACGAAGAATATCAATACAATAATATTTACTCGCCAACTACGTGCATCTGGTGGACATCGTTTCCTATATAATAATATTTGATCATTGTAAACTCTAATCTGTCTTACGTCCTAACAATAAATTTCAAAGTCCTCCGTTTATACTCCAAGGAGAAACGAGGAAATTAAATATAACAATATTTATCCACCAACTACATGCACCTGATGGACGTCATTTCCAACGATAATAATTAATATCCGATCGCTAGATACTCTAGTGTATCCTAACTATGGATAATAAATTTCAAAGTTCTTCATTTATGCTCCAAGGAAAAATGAAGAAAATAAATATAATAATATTTGTCCACTAACCACGTGCTCCTGATGGCCGTCATTCCCGCTGAAGATCGGCCGGACCCACGGCTTGGATACCGGAAAACCCCTCTCGACACTGGTATGAGAGCCGAAGGAACGACAACGCGCACCACCTCCGCGGACGGGAGTCGGCCACTGACTGAACGTGACTCTGATTCTCTGGAACCGGGAGGAGGCTGCGTCGACCGGTCAGGGACCACGAGCCTGCGGCCTTCTGACACTCAAGTCACCGTCAATTTCTCCCCCTTCGTTCTTTCTCTCGTTCCCTCACTCCTCTTTCTTTTTCTCTTTCACCGAGCTGTTGCGTTTCGTTTACACTTTTCTTTTTTCCTCGATAAACAGACGATCCCCTTTACACTGATCGACGGAATTTGATTCTTTAGAAAACCGTCTGTGTGCTTGGTTACTTTCTTGCATGCTTTCTATTTGTCGCTGGTATCGAGATTCAAAGGTGTAATTCGAAGTAATGGTAGTTTCATTGGTGAAGTTTGGGATCGGCATCTTTTTGGAGATTACGGCGCAATAGATGATCCCACACGTAATTGAATATACTTTGCACCGATGTTTCTGTTTGAGGATTTTGTTAGTCCGTTTTTGCTAATCGTTCGCTAAATATGCTCACGAAATGGAGGAGATACGAGAGGTACTAACAGATGGTTCGAACGCTATTTCATTTGCACGTTGCACTTTGGAAAGTTTCTGTTTCGTACAGACGAAAATTTTACCATTTTTAAATATGCTAACGAGCCAGTCGTGGTGTTTAAATCGATCGAAGGGCTCTACGAAAAAGCGTGCAAGCGTATTTTTTCGTTTTTCTCCTAAAAGCATGTTAAGTACGAAACGATATACAATACATGGGTAACACTTATAATAATGTATAGGATTTATTCAGAAGTTTTCAAACGTTGCGAGTACGTATAACGATATGCTTTATATATAACGATATCAACTTTATTTATAATTTTTTCAAATTAAAGATTTTATCGCTTGTACAACATTTGCTTTTGACCTCTGCGATATTAATAGAAAATTTCGATAAACATCGATCTATTTAGTTAATATATTTGATGCAATTTCTAAGAACCTAGTCCCAACCCACTAGCACGTTCTTCACACGAAACACCATTAATATTCATTCCTCATAGCAAACTATTAGACTGACCATGACTGTAAGATGCATGATTCACTTCAAAATTCGCATACTACGTCCATCGCTATCAACAATACCAATGATCTGATGTTCATATAACATTTTTCGTTTGCTTATATTCATAAAATATACTCATAAAATATAGCTATTATACTTTTGGACACTTTATGTATATCATAAATTTTCGATATTTTGCGTCAATACTTTCAAATCGTAAAACAACAATATCGCCAATTTCTGTACCGAAAATTCTCGATAATAACCGATAATACCATTGATATCTCTCTATTTTTCCCACGTACGTGTTAAACATGACAAGCTGTAGAAAAATGAAGCAACACGGCTGTGACCCAGTGTGGAATGGTTCAAGGGCAAGTGGACAGGAAGAGCAATGGGTTCTGGAAATTCATTCAACCGCTCATTCACTCTACTCGCGGACGTCTTAATGAAAAGTGAACCGACGATTTACGAGCGATCGTTCGATGCGAGTGTAGAAACGGGCGATGAATAATGGAACGCGTGCTTCTTGGATAGCTCCCTTAATAGTAACCAGCGACACGATTCCATCATGATGGGATACTCGAGCGACAGGAGAACAGAGATAGGCAAAGTCGATGACGGGGAGTAGCGAGACAGTTAATTAAATTTAACGGGGAGGTTATCGCGTCACCAACGATCGTTTCTATGTAGGTATCATGGACCAGCTTTTCGCGATTCTAGCTGGATTCTATTCTCGATCGTCGAACGAGAGAAGCGTACGACGTGTCTCACGCTTGAAAGAAGCTCGAAACGACAAGAAAGTTTTAACGACAAGATTTAATAGCTATGGGACAGGCGGTAAATCGTTTTAACAACCTATGTGCACAGAACCAATTGTTCTTCCGCCGTTCCTTTCCCAGTTTCTGCCCCGTTTTCTTTTTCCAACCCGGTTATTTCCAGTTTTCCTCGATGCCCGAGATGTTCTACTACCGTGAACGATTCGATTTTGATGCTTGAGAAACAACTACCTTAATCGCGCTGCATTTTATTCGCTCATCATGAGATTTATCCGCTTTTTGAAAAGAAATCATGGATCCTTCGTAATGATTTTTCGATTTTTAATAATTCCGGAAATGTCTTTAACTCGTTGAGAAAACTAACGTTGGGTTAATGCAATTTTTTTTTTTTTTTTTTTTTTTTTTTTTT